>JAOXJP010162657.1:0-12855 GCA_025762735.1 Platanus orientalis
GCTTTTAGGGTTTTTCTAAAGGTTCGATTTTGGGGGAAAATGATGTATTTTAAGGATATGGGGGGAAAATGGTAATTTTCTTACCCTTTTGTATCCCAATATGGGAATGTTGATGAGAGTTGGAGAATCCTAGAAAAAATTGGCTTCACAGCCTATGGTTTGAGTTTTTTAGAGGTGTAGGGGCAAAATGGTCATTTACCAGCCTTTTGAGATTTTGATGCTGGAGGCCTTGCAAAATTGGCTAAGACCTATATGACTTCTTTGTGGAGAGTATTTTGGGAGTTGTGGAGAAAAATGGGTTCAAGTGGGGTTTGATTGGGTCTGATTTGGGCTTATGGGGATGTAGGGGTAGAATGGTAATTTTTTAGTCTTTCGATGCTTCAATGTGGGAAGGCTTATGAAGGTTGGTAATTTCAATGTGTCTTTGTTGATGTAGAAAAGTTAAAAAGTGGAGTTGATTGGGTTTAATTTGGGCTTATAGAGGTGTAGGGGTAGAATGATAATTTGCTAACCTTTTGATGCTTCAATGTGTAAGGCTTATGTAGGTTGGCAAAGTCAAGGTGTCTTTGTTGATGTAGAGAGGTTGAAAAGTGGAGTTTGATTGAGTTTGATTTGGGTTTATGGAGGCGTAGGGGTAGAATGGTAATTTGTCAACCTTTCGATGCTTCAATGTGGGAAGGCTTATAAAGGTTAGTAATTTTAAGGTGTCTTTGTTGATGTAGAGAGGTTGAAAAGTAGAGTTTGATTGGGTCTGATTTGGGCTTCTAGAGGTGTAGGGGTAGAATGGTAATTTGTCAGTCTTTCAATGCTTTAATGTAGGAAGGCTTATGAAGGTTGGCAAATTCAAGGTGTCTTTGTTGATGTAGAGAGGTTAAAAAGTGGAGTTTGATTGTGTTTGGTTTGGGCTTCTAGAGGTGTTGGGGTAGAATGGTAATTTGGTAGCCTTTTGATGCTTCAATGTGGGAAGGCTTCTGAAAGTTGGCAAATTCAAGATGTTGATGATTTAAAGTACTTTTATTGTGTTCACAATGAGAATGTCTATTGAGAATGCCTACATATTCAGAGTTCAGGGGTGTCTAGACATAAGTCTTGTCCCATGCTGTAATGAAATCATCTAACTCCCTTTATAGCTTCGAGTCAAAATTTGGGTGTTGACAGGCCTTAAAAGCCTTTATCTATATGCCTATGAAAAGCAAAACCTGCCAAGCTACTCAACTTGGCCTAAAATAGGAGTAAACTGTGAATGTTAAGCAAGTCATTTTGGAAAGAGATGTATTCAACAACGTCATAGACTGGCTTTCAAAGCCTTCATCCATATTCCTATGCGAAGAAACACCTACCAAGCTATTCAACTTGGCCTAAAAAGGACTCAAACTTTGGTGATGAGCAAGTCATTTTAAAAGAAGACTATAATAACCCACACATGTTCACACATAATTTGCACGTGTCGCACTTATATCGTATACACATGTTATATATGTTCCGCACACACTTAAAACGATTTAAATGTATACGTATTGAATTGTAAACTTATACAAATTTAGAGACACACTAATAAAAATGTAGGAGGAATATGTGAGCAAATTATATGTCATTGGAAAGGCATAGAAGTCTAGTTTCTAACGAAACAAATGGTGAGCGAATAGAAGCTTGAACAAAAAAGCTATTGACATTTTAGTAAACAAGACTCAAAGCAAAATCTTTTTTTTTTTTTTTTGAAAATCCAGACCTAGCCTGATTGATCCAGCTAGGGAGGCCTGATCGATCAGGGGAAGCCCGATCAAACAGTTTAGGTAGCCCGATTGATCAAGCACCTCCTTATCGATTGGCCCTGTCCGGTTCAATTTTGGAAAGCCGTCGTTTCGTGACTTTCTGAATTGGGGTTTCTAAATTGATTAGGACTCTCCATGGGGCTATAAATTGTATTGATCTCGACCTAAATCATCAAAGAAACCCTAGAAACATATCAAATAGCAAGAGGAAGAGAAAAGAAAGGAGAAAGCTAAATTTTGCAAGGGATTTTGGGGTTTCGAAGAACTTGAAACTTAGGAATGAATTTGCAAGAAAAGAGGTAAGAACACTGGTAAACTTGCTTTGTTTTTTAATTCCTAGGTTATTAGAACCCATTCAATCTCATTTTTTAAAAATATTGCAATCATTTTGTTCTAGTTTTGAATTGCCTAGAGTTCTTAAAGCCTTATTTTTGTAAAGATAAATTGAATTTGTAAAAACACAAGTGAATTATGTTTTGTTTTTCGTTCTCTTAGAATCTTAGAGTGCTATGATCTCTTATTTGAATCCGTTTTGTATATTTTTCAATGTTTTCCTATAAAATAGCCATGTTTTAAAAGAAAACCTAGAGTTTTTGAAAATGGGATTTGTTTTCAAAGGTACAAAAGTTAATCTATGCTTTATGTTGAACCTATTCATGTTTTTTAAAATTGTTTATCCACTATTTTGCAAGGATCCTACATGTTTTACTTCAAATATGTATTGTATAGGTTCTTTGTGTTCTTAAATCTTTATTTTTCAAAGAAAAGTACTGATTTCTTACATTATTGTTATTGATTTCAAAAGATCAAAGTTTATGGTCAAATTTATAATGTTTTAAAAAGGTCATTTGTAGATTGTGCTTATGTAGATTAAGCATTCTATGTTATTTTTATTTTGCATTAGTTTATTATGAAGAACTTATATAAGATATTTATACGTTTTAATTGAAATTATAAGAGAATAATATGTTATGTTATAAAGCCACCATGTCCATTAAGGGGATTGATTAATGGAACTCACCTCACCGAGTATATGGTGCAAACTATTTACAAACCTACCTCATTGGGTATATGATGCGAACTGTTTACAAACTCACCTCACCGGGTAAATATGAGAACTGTTATATAGATCCTTATTACTAGCCCAATTGGTAGAAGTATCCATCTCACTGAATATATAGTGCAAACTATTATAGCCCTTTTGACTAGGGTTGTAAATGGTGTGAACTATTATATGTACTGGTTTTGATATTAATTATATGTTTTGTTATGTTTTAGCCTTGATATATATTTCTATTATGTTATAATTACTTAAAAGTATTTGATTCGTATTGTTTTCAGTTCTGTACATGATATTGTATTTTTATAACATGCTTAATGTTATTAAAAGAATGTGTTAAGAGTACATTATTTCATATATTGCTTAGAATATATGAAAACTATCTTCTTCTTTTTTTCATAATTGTGTTAAGTCTTGATCTAATGATTCATATAGTTTACTTGTTTTATTATTGAGTTTGTCAAGGTTACCCCTAATTAATACCACAAATGAAGAGGAGGTAACTGAGTAACAATTCTAGATAAAAAGGACTAGAGACCAGATGGATTCTGATTATTATGAGATATCGAGATTTTATTTCAGTTATTTATTTTAGTAGAAGCATGATAGTATTTCAATTCAATTAGTTTATTTTAATTAATTTGAAATGATGTAATAAAGTAGTAGGTTTTAGTATTTGGATTTATACTTTGATTTCAGTTAAATGTCAAACCATATGTTATTTGGATTGAGCTGTCAGACATATAAATTTATGGATTTTTAGGTTTATGGATTATTGCTATGAATTTTATTTACATGTCAAACTTATGTGGAATGGAATAGTTATGATTAGTGGTTTATGATTGTTGTATTATCCCGCTACATATAAGTGTGGAAGTAAATGAACAATGAGAAAAAATTTACAATAAAATTTATATATTAATGAATGAATGGATTAATGTTACGTATCAAAATTCATGACCTTATTGATATGGATTTTGAAATGCGACAGAAACACTTTCAACAATATCATTGACGGGCTTCCAAAGCTCTTATCCCATATGCCTTAGGGAAGCAAAACCTATGATTTTGTACCATAAAACTGGACCGTCTGCATTGGTTAGGGATGTTCTTTGGACTCGCGAGGTCTCCAATAACTCTCCATATGTCCCATGTTTAGTGGAGCAAGACATACCGTCTAATACATCCCACCTAAACGATTGCATGTTCCTAAAATCACCAAGGTTAGGCATATAATCAATCACAATGGTTAGGCATATAATCATTGGGAACTTTCTCAAGCTCTTCTTCTTCGTCTTATCATCATCATTATTATTATGGATTGCTCACAGGAATAAATTATTTTAATCGCATGTTCAAGATGATCTTTGTTCTAATTAATCTATTGGATGAGCCCCATCTGCACATCCAATATCAATTTCAAAACTAAATTTTGTATGCATCCCACGGGGTTCATTTTCACCCACTATTACTTATAATTGAATCACTAGATGAGTTGATTTTTTTTTGGTGTGGCCACTTGGTACTTGCTTGACCGATGCACTTATATCAGATCTAGGGCTGCAAATCAGGCTGAGATTAGCTGGGCTAGGGTCAGCCCTGGCTTAGCCCAAAACACAGCACCTGGGCCCGAAACTGGCCTGTTTTTAAAAGTGGGCTTCTCCCGTTTGGAGTGGCTCAAACTTCAAAAACCCACGGGCTGTTTAAGCATATAAATAAATATTTATTATAAAAATATGTCTATTCACAAAATATTATATTTAGTTTTGTTGCTCAGACCGGGCTGAGCCACTCATACCGAATTAAGGCCTGCCTGAAGTCGGCCTGAAATTCATATGTGGCTTTAAATTGGACCTAATTTGGCCCAGTCTAAAATTGAATAAGCCCAAACACCTAAATTCCGGCCGAACAGTTCAGGCTTTGGGTCAGCCTGACCCATTTGCAGCTCTAAGCAGACCGGCACTGCTGCAGGGAAGGCAAAAGATGTTGCACACTGTAAAATAGCTGCCAAGGGGATTTGACCCCTAGCTTTCCTCTTGGGAGGACTATGCTGCAGCAATCCAAGCATGGGCACATTGGCCGCTAGTTGACTCGTCATGGATGAATCATGTGATGCCACCTTTTTGAGGACAAAGCAGATTTTCTGGAGCGCTTTCTCCTGGAGCGAAACTGAAGCACCAGGGCGCTGGGTGACACATGAGTGGAAAAAGTGCACCGCTACAAAAAAAAAGTGAATTACTGCTGGGTGTTTTTCACTTTTCTGCCCACATGTCACATAGTGCCCTGGTGCTTCAGTTTTGCTACAGGAAAAGCACTCCATGAAATCTGCTTTGTTTTGAGGAGAGCCAGGGATGTCATCCTCAAATCCTCTTGTTCGAACCATTGATTGGAATCTTTTTTTTTTTTTGATGGATTAAAAAGATACATATACATTGATGATCTACGATCCAAGATTTAGTTCTTGGGCAAAAACCATTGAATTGGAATCTTTTCTCACGATTCACAAAGGTTCAATATTGGCTCAAAGGCTTATTCTACCCTATCAATTTCTTCAACAATAGATTCCAATCCAACGGTTTTGACATAAGAACGGCATCCATCGTAGCTTAATCATCAAACCATGCACGACTGACGAAATAGTCAATGGGGATCCACGTGATTTAAACAATCGGCCGCTGGCACTTTCGTAATTTATAGAACAGGTAAGAACATTTCTGTAAATTTGGTCAACTGAATCGCCTTCAATGCCTTAGACTACAAAAAGGCCATCAGTGAAAAATCAACTCCCCTTTCGGAGCGGAAGCGCCGACAATCAGACAATGGCGCCACCGGCGGTTCGCCAGATTTTGGTCGCTGCTCTTTGCTTTCTTCTTCTTCTCCCTTTATCCTTCGCCATTTACTGTGACGAGGACGATTGCTACGATCTACTCGGGTAAACTCACTCAAATTCGTTCTACGAATTTTTATTTTTTCTTATTTCCCCCAAATTTCACCTCAATTAAGTCTTTCTTCTTCGGTTCTTCTAGTGTTTCTCAGAGTGCGAATACTTCGGAGATCAAGAAAGCGTACTACAAACTCTCCTTAAAACAGTAAGTTTTTGAATTTTTTTGTTGTTGTCGATTAATTTTCAGAATTTTGGTGCATTTTTATGAAATTATAGTTGGTTAATTTCTATGTATATCTTATTTAAATTTTCAGTCATCCCGATAAAAATCCTGATCCAGAATCGAGAAAGGTGTTTGTTAAAATCGCAAATGCTTATGAGGTACTGATCCTATCCTTTCAGCTTTAAATCGATTTCTTATTATACCCATTATGAAATTCTTTTTGTTTAAGAGTTATGCTTGCTTGATTTGATTAATTGCTCCTTTGTAATTGAATTGTATCTTAATTACATGGTTTATTTGTAAATGGAAAAATATTTGATTTATGTTTCGGTTCCAAGTGTTTCTCATCGGACATATAGAATGGTTGAATCCAATACTTTGAGGCCTTTTATGTGAATTTATATCACAAATAAACATTTGATCTGGGAAAGAGATACTAACTGAATCACTTGTTTAAAAAGGTTTGGCTTTTTTCTACTTGCTAAGTTTGATAAATTTTAATTGGTTTGATCTCAGTGTATTCTGAATTTCACTTGGATGCTGTATTGTAATGTATTCTTGATTACCTCTCCTCGAGGAGAAAACTGTTTGATTTTATATATGTATATGATATCAATTTGAGACTTTTGAAGTCTGTGTTGTTTTGTTATTGAAAATATTTCAATATCTTACACTTCAAGGATGGAGACTGGGTTCCAAGACTGCTTACTGAGATCTTGAGTTCAGCACTTGAGTCATCAGCTTGCGCATATAAATGATAAAAACAAAAACCTGTTCACCAAAGTGCATATGTATGTGTATTGATTCCGCTCACTTGGGTTCTATTCATGAGCTACAGTTCAGCTGGTTGGGACTTGAACATGAACTACCATACAGGCTCACTGAGCTTAAACATGAGCTACCAATTAGCTTGCTGGATTGATCAACTCAGCTCGCTGGAGTGGTCCATTGTCTTCTTGCTGAATTGATGTTCCAATGCTAATGCTCTTAAAACAGTATCTTGGACTCTAGAATCTTGCTTGTTGAAGTTTGTAGTTAAACAGTGATGTCCAATTGAACTTTCAATACAATTGCTCTTTAGAACATTACACAGCAGAATTCTACTCTCTGGGGTTCTAACATATGAACTTAAATACTTAAAAATTCAACTTATTTGAATTTCTTCAATTGTGCTTGTTAGGTATGTGGTTCAGAATTCATGCATTTAGTGTATCATATACGTTAAATTGTAAGCTTCTCAGTTTCTTTTTGGTTAAACCAGTTGACCTAATATTAGAAGGTGTCGTTATCATGCAACTTGAAGGTTGTTTAGGCCTCTTAGTTGATGTGTCACAGTCTAGCTCAGTATCAACTCTTGTCTCTAAATTTTTGCTTTGTTTGTTAGAGACAAATGGAACCTCTCAAATATTTTTGCCTATTAAAAGTCAAGATTTTGAAAAACTTGTTTCTTTAGTCAATTTCATTGAGACTTAGTTTGGTTTCTCCTTAGTTTCAAATTCGAAGACTTTGAAAACCACTCACAATTCAAGTGGTTTTCTTGAATGAGAATTTGTAACGACCCCAAATTTCATAATCTTATTGAGGCATGAATCTAGGTCGCTATTATCCGAATCTATAATTTTATCCCTATAAATGAATCTGGGTTGCTACTATCCGAATCTATAATTCGATCCCTATAAATTTTTCTCTTTTTTTAACCAAAATTTGTAGATTACTTAGAACTTAGCCTTACAATTTCAAACATATCACATATACGCAGCGGAATAATAAAAACATCTTACTACTATAATACTTAATGTGTAATGGGAATAGGAACATAACGTATAATCACACTAATTATCCTGTCACTAATCTCCTATCATTACAACTCAAATATAAAACTACAAGTCTCAAAAGTCAAACTTTAAATCTAATATATTCCAAAGTGAAAGTCTAATATGAAATGTAGAGTCTAAAAAAAACTGAAACTAATAAAAAAGAAAAGCATTTGCCGCTTGCCTTGCTTTCAACCTCAAGGTACTCCAAATGGTGCACCTACACTAAATCACACCTGAAAAATTGTATGGATAGGTGAGATCCACGGCTCATAAGTAGGCACACAAAACCTACTACGAAAACCGGACAGGTAAAACACAAATCTTTCAATATAAAAATAATGAATATATCTCCATATAGAATATATACACATTTCTAACGTATAGACATGTACTAGTGTACATACAACAACTATTAGTCATCACAAGTTCTATACACTCATCATCATGGTTCATCATGTAAGAACTATGCATTACAATACACATAATTATATTCATTCATGGTATTTTTCATTATCTATGCATGACAATATACATGATTCTACTTATACATAACATTTTTCTACTATATGTGCATGGCGATATGCATGATAATGTGAGTATACAAATACATAGTAAGCATTTCCTAAACATATCACTTAGTGTAATCTTGACAAGCATTTTCTAACAGTTTGCATGCATGGCCTACATATTACCAACAAGAATAAGCAGAAGTAAATTACTTCATAGTAAACATGTATCATTCCTCTGCATTTAGTAATTATAACAAGGCATTTGGCATGATGAGGCATGTGTAGATCAATTTCTATCTTTATAAGTTCACATTTATCTTAGCATTTATTATTTACATTATTGTTTCCATAAATTATTATCATTTGTCTTGTTCAACATAGTTCATTTTCCCTTACTAGTCATTATCTTTAGCATTTTTATTTATTAGTTTCCCTCACTATTTATCAATTTTTCAAATTCCACTTAACACCTCAAATAGTTTTCATTATTCATCGTTTACCATTCACCTACCATTTTCTTAAAACCACATCTTCTTCTTTCCATACATATCTTATATACTTTAATCTTTATTTTAAAGAGTACGTGATTTCACTATTTTCTTGACATTTTCCTTACTTATATTAAGGACTTATATTTTCATTAATAACTTGTATACTTTAGATATTCTCTTTTCCTTGCATAAAACTTTATTTTATTACATAACTTATGAACTTTTTCTTACTAGTGAAACTCAGATATTTTCCATTTTCTTGTCTTAATACTTTTCTTTCTTTATATGACTTATAACTTTACTTTACCATTAAAGCTTATATGATTTCCTTTCTTTTCTTTTCTTGTTGTTTTATATTCTCATAACTTTCTATTCATTCTTAACACGATTTCACTTTTTTTACATCTCTTATAAACTTTTCTTATTTTATTATCATACTTTATTCTTTTCCCTAGTAGTGGAACATTTACTTATTCTTTGACACATTGCATTATTCCTTGATAAAAGGGCCGTCAAATACATCATACCATTGAATTGTTCCTCAATGGGAGTTCTATTATATTACTTATTCTTACATAGTTTATGAACCTCTCATTGCTTTTGAAGTCTTGTGCTTCCATTTCTTATCTTAACATTTTATTTCTTTATTTAGCTTATGAACCTTTCAGTTTTTTTTTATGTAGCTTCTTTTCTTATCTTCCTACATACTTTCTATTTCGCAATAGCGGAACCTTTAACATTACTTCATACCTTGGCTCATTGTGTTATTCCACAATGACAAGAGTCATCATACTTTACCATTGAGATATATTTTCAATGGAAATGTCATCATTTTATTATACCCTATAGAGGGTCCACTTACCATTGCATTTTTACCCCAATGGGAGGGCCATCATACCATTGCATTATCACCCCAATGGGATTATACTCTTTATCCTTAATACCTTAGTTACTTTCTCTTTTCACTTATCACTAGTCATCATTTAGCTCCCAATAGTGGGGTCTCCTTAATCTAGACACTTGTCTTTACTTCCCTTACTTATCTTATTTTATTCTCCTTATCCTTTATTTGTTTCACATATTGTTTATTTTTAGCCATCCTACATTATCTTACCATTACTTAACATATTACACAATCATAATACAAGAGGTAATCATATTCTCATGATTTAAATATGTTATCAAGATAAAAAAATATGTGCAACATACACAAATCATCCTTTAACCTTATCAATGAGGGAAGTCATAAAACCCTACATATATTTCCAAATATTATAAAACCTATACATATGGCATGACCAATGTTCTAGATAACAACTCAATTATATATGACATCTAATCATTCACTATCTCTAAGCATATCTTACTTAAATCATTTCATAGAGTTTCCTAAGCAATTCATACACATCAACATGTTAATATCATTACATGGATATCAACATACTTTGTAGTTATCTTCTAGTATCATCCTTAACCAACATATCTAAGAGATGATCATCACTAACTCAAATTATTATACTACTCATGATAAATCAAACAAATGATCCATCAATATTCTTCATGAAAATTGTAGAGTTATAGAATCCTAGTTTACAAACATTCATAATGCATGAGAATCGTCATTTCAAGGAAATATATATAGATAGCATGCAAATCCACTTTTTTTTATATTATAAATTAGGGATTTCTAAGATCCTAGCATAATATGGCAAGATCTCATCACAAATCATACTGTAGGAAATGATTTCTAGGATCCTAACAAAAGGCTTCACAAACATCTGAGAAAACATCCATATATTTAAGATTTTACTAATACAAGACTTCTAAGAGCCTAAAAGCAACCAACAACAAAGTAAACTTTGTATAACTACTTATCCAAGCTTGTCATTCTATTTTCTAAGGAGATCTTGAAGAAGAACCTCCTTTCATTTCTCTATATTCTCTGTAAAATGATGTAGAACTAGTGTGAATTAGATAAAATATGAAAAAAAATGAGCTAACCTTGAAGATTTTCAGAGTTAAGAGTGAAACGTACCTAATTAGGGAAGACTCTCCCTCTCTTAGCTCAAGAACTACTCTAATTTTTTTAAGTCTTTCCCTCTTTATTCTAATGAGACAAAATAATATAAATGAAGTCTAAATAGGGTTTGAGTTATCCTAGACAAGATCACACATGTGTGGGGGTTAAATGGAAGCAAGCCACGTTATAAAAGTGGCAAAAATCACAATTTCTGGACTTTTCAAGATTTTCAAGCGTGACAAGTCACAGGGTTTGTGATAGGTCATGGCGTGACCAATCATGGGGTTTGTGACTGATTACGAACCAGATTTGAAATACCTGAGAAGTGTCCCTTGAGTGGTGACCGATCACACTAATTGGGTCACAAATGGTTTTTTATGAATTCTTTGTTTTTTTTACCTTAAAGTCAAACCCAAGTGGTCCAATGACCCACCAGCTCATTCTAACTCATGTCTAGGTCTGTCTAAGACATGTGAAATGATAATTTTGCCCTTATGAAAAAAAATTACAATTTTACCCTTTTAATACAATGTAGGGTATTACAGAATCCACCGATTAGTTAATGTGATACAATGACCGAAGTCACCCCGATCAAGTATCACTTTGATCCTATGTTCTAGACCATTGATCAATGAATGAGAGAGAGAGAGAGAGAGAATGAGGAAGGTCTTTAATGGCTTCCAACAATTTCAGTTGGTTGATTAGAAAGATGGCTTCAATGCTCTACTCTTCCTTTTCCAAGACTTTAAGCTTTCACGTATCCAACAAACTTTTTTATCCAATTTCCTTCCATTTTATAAAGAGACAAAGAGAGCCTTTTGTGTTTGGTCACACTAGCTCTAACTCACAAACATGATTTCTAATAGCCTCTCTTCTTTCATCTTCCCTTCTTCTATCTTCTTCTCTTTTATCAAATACAAATAATCAAGTTGGTATCAGAGCTTACTAGGTTTTTATCACACTTCAAAGCAGGATAAAGCAGAGCAAAAATCAGGGATGACAGATGATCGGGATATGGCTGTAGGAGATCCAAGTAATTTGCGTCCAACAAATTGAACCCTCGGTTATGTAGAAGATCAAGAGAGATGGAGGATTGCACAGAAGAGGATTCTTCGGACTCAAACTCTTTTTCATCATTAGGAATTGGTAGTGTTGTATGTGTTAGACACGGTGCAAGGCTTGACGAGTTGGCTGATGAGTCCCCCATGATCAGTTTCAAAGGTGATGAAATTTTTCCATCTTCTTTACCTAGCGAAGACCTGGAGCCTCTATTGGAGGATGCAAATGTAGCTGTGACTGTTGATGAAGCCCTAAGACCCTCATTTCTTGTTGTATTGCCTCCTGTAAGAACACAACTTGATAGTGCTTCCATTCCAAAATCAGAGCTTCATCTGCATGATCCATCTTGCCCAGGTACACCAAATCTTTCTTCTTCTCATTCTTTATCTTCCATCCACATTCCTGCATTTTTGAACTGTTTGATTTCCCCAGAAAAAACATGTTTGTCTCATTCGTCTTCTTTGTGCCTCCCTTTGAAAATTCTTATGCAGGAGAATGGTAATCCTAATGAGTATTGTGCCTCCCCTATAGTACCGGAAGCATTTTTTAATTTTATGATGGAATCTGTGGTGGAGGGAATGACCAGTATGATTTCTACTAGAGGCCTACAAATTGGTAAGGATTTACTGAACAGGCAAAGTGGGTACAACTTGCCTAATACACCTCATCCCCTACAAAGGATCGATGGGACACTGGACCATAGTTACCAGAGTGAGAAGCGAAAGCGGGAAGCGATGCGAAAGCGAGAAGCTGGAAGCGAGGTTTACCAAATCATTGGGAATCGAGAAGCGATTAGGAAGTGCTTCGGAAGTGATTGTGGAAACGAACGTGAAGCTATTAGGATATATATATATATATTTCATACTAGGATATGAAATAAAAACAATATGCTAATAGGTAATAGTAATAGAAGTAAATAACTAAATCATCAATTAATAGGTACAATTACAATGAGTGATATAACAATAAGTTACAATGAATAAATACAACTACAGTACAATAAAGTGAATAACGTCGACA
>JAOXJP010162668.1:0-12855 GCA_025762735.1 Platanus orientalis
TATTGTTTTGGGGGATAAAAGGGTCCAAAAAAGTGTTCAGTTGAAAAAGTAGGTGGTCAATAAAAGACATCAAATTCCAAAACACATCATGTGCCAATCAATGCACGATAATAGAGGTCTGTCTCAAAACAAACAATCACTCTCCCTTATTTTTTTATGGTTTAAGCTTTATAAACCCATTTTTTGGGTTTGGGATTAGGTACAAATGAATTCCTGTACAAACAGGTGCAAACAGCATCATCAGGGGTTGATGCACCAGCACCTAAAAGTGATTTGTACTTTTGGTGAGTTATCACTTTTTGGTGCTGATGTGCACCTTCGCACCGTTTACACATATTTGTACAAACTTCATTTGTACCTAATCTTTTGGATATTTTATGGATACATATTTTTTTCATTTGAAAACTGTTTTTAAAGTTTTATTTTAATCTTATGTACCTCATTTTTTTATGTGGGGACACAGAAGAACAGAAAAATTGGATATAGAAAACACTTCCCCCAATAAGACAGATCATAAACCAGTTCCATACACTTGGCATGGAATGAGAGAACAAATCCACTACTACAGGTTTAAAGTACATTAACTAAAAACTGCACACACACACACACACACACACACACACACACACACATATATATATATACTGTTTCATTTTTTATATACGTTGCTCTTTGACGGTAGTTTCCAGTCAATGTACTTAAAACTTGTTGGATAGGATTTGCTCTCTTAAAAACATGAAGAAAATACTGTCTTCAAAGAATGACACGTATATATGCAAAAAAAGAAAAAGAAAAAAAAGAATGACACATATACCAAGAAGAGAAAAAAGAAGAAATTTCCATCTTTGGCTGTGTCACGTTATAAATTTATAAGTGGGCTCACTTTTAGTCACATGGTATCTTTTGCGATGCCGAGTTTTTGTGCCAATTATAGCCACCATTCATGGGGGGCTGTGTGGCGTCAGATACTGACAAGAGTGTTTGGATGTTAGTACCTGATGCCACACGGCCCCCCATGAATGGTGGCTCCAGCCAGCACAAAAAATCAGCTTTGCAGGAGATATCGGCCCTTAATTGTATAGAAAAGAATAGAAAATAAAATCCCACAAGAAAAGAAAAGAAAATAATCAAGAAAACTTTTCATAGCAACCAGATAGCTTAAAATGATTTTTGAGAAAATTTGGTTGCAAGAAAACCTTTTCATGTCCACTAGATTCGGTGAGGATTTTATATGCCGACCCCTAACCTGTGCTGTGTCCACTGATGGTCGAGCAGGTGAAAACATCAGCGCTGAAAAGTGATTTTCACTTTTTGGGAGAGTGTGAAAACACTTCTGACACTGATGTGGCCCGCCATTAACCTAGGCGTGCATACGCCGAGCGTAGAAAAGCCTCACCGCACCAGACTGAGTTAATGTATGACAATTTCCAGTTAAAGTATTTTAGGCTTCAGGATTTGCCCTCGTGGGGATTGTTGGGTTCATAAACCGTCGGAACTGGAGGGGAGTCCTTAAGCCCCGTTTGGTCGACAGACGACGGAAAAAACGCGATAATTGGAGACAGCTGGCAAAGGTCTATTTCTAGAAAGCCAGCGTAGATTGCTGACGTAGATTACCGGAACCGCCAATCATTGAGGTCCGGCTACGTTACAAAAAGGAAACAAATATTTTCCCTCTTCTATACTTCTTTTTCCATCACAAATAGGAGGAGAGTTCTTCTCCGAGATAAGGTAAGGTTTTCAGGAGAGATCAGAAAGGAAATTTCTCAAAGGGAAAAATTTTCCCACTATTTTTAGTTTTTGTTGAGCATTGATTGTTTAGAAGTTTCTTCTTATTTGAACAGATTTAAAGGCAAGGAGAGCCAAATCGATCGGTTCTGAAATGTCTTTGATCTCTGAGCTTTTGCTGTTTGACGGAGAAAAGTTCGAAGAAGCAGAGTGGGAGAGAGAGAGGTAGAGGAACAGATCCGGTGTAGAAGTCGTCGCTTCGAATCTGATTCTGCGTTTTTGGGTTTAAGGATTAATTCCAAGCGTCGACGTCTCAAGAGAAACGGATCCAATTCGTTTTAAAGGAGGAAAATTAGAAAGAATACAGAAAGGTGAGGTTTTAGGATGAATGATTTAGAAGTTGTATTCAAAAGGAAAGTCTTCGGTTTTTTTTCTTTGTTTTTCTTTTATTCCTTTATAAACTTCTTGTTTTGACGATTTATTGTGCGTTTCAGAGGTTTCGGCAATGTCTGCTAGTATTCTGAGCGATTCGATGGCGGTGGCTGGTCCGGAATCTCAATCAACTGCGATTAAAATCAGTGCTCAGATGGAAGTTGAGTTCGCCAAATGCGATTGCTGCGGATTGACAGAGGAATGCACGCCTGCGTACATAGCTAGAGTTCGTGAGAGGTATCAAGGTAGATGGATCTGCGGTCTCTGCGCTGAAGCTGTCAAGGATGAGTTGTTTAGATCGGAGAGGCTTATCAACGCTGAAGAAGCTCTGAATCGACACATGAACTTCTGTAAAAAGTTCAGATCTTCAAGTCCTCCTTCGAATCCTACGGAGCATCTGATCTCCGCCATGAGACAGCTTCTCCGTAGAAGCTTGGACTCTCCTAGATCCCTGAGTTCAACTCCAAGCAGTCCTTTCAGGAAGGAAGACGAGGTTCCCCATCCGTCCCTCGCTCGATCTGGAAGCTGTTTACCTAATTTTTCTCGTTGAATTAGAGCCGAACAAGGTAAAGAACACCCGAAGAAAAAAAGTACATATATTTGAATAATTGCAGCAAAATTTAGTTAAGCTTTGTTAGGATTTCTGTAGTCAATCTTCTCCTCTCTTCTTAATCCATGATCTTTCGTTTATAATTATTGTTTTGAACATTCTGATTTAATCTAATTAGCTGCTCTCTCTAGTGTAAAAACCTGATTGAATAAATGAAATTTGAAGGAACTTTCTAGTTTCTTCGCAGGTATGTTCTAAAAGTCCTTGTTTCTCTTGATTTGATTTTCCTCTATCATACGCATCTCTCTAAAACATGGCGTATGTTAGCATGAAATTCCCAACAAAACTCAAATTTGATTCTCATTGCTTTGAACCACGTTCTTTTTCGAATTTTGGGAATTCAATGCTCTAGCCTGTAACGTTCTTGCAAATGGAAACTTGGCAAAAAAATTCGGAGCTTTATGCTTAGATATTTGTTAAAATTAGCTGTGTTAGGTACTTTTTCTATCTTGGGCTTGGCCAGTTGTATGTATCACGTAAGTAATGGCTGGAAAGACAAATAATTTGGCAAAGGTGGATTAAAAAAGGTAAGAAAGGCTGGCGTTTGTTGAGGTTGCAGGGATTCCTAAGATTTTCTGGCAACACAGTAGTGACAACGAAGAAGGTTGGTGTGGAGCACTTGGATTGAATGATTTTTTTCTTTCAATAATGTCTGGTTTTATGTTGCGAACTGATGGAACTTATTAGGCTAAGGTCCTTTAACCTTTGAGATGGTAAAACTCCACCGGGTTCACTATGTGGTGTCACTCATTTTAACCTCCACTTTGGTCTAGGTGTGATTCAAACTCAGGATGTGGTGTTACTCTGATACCAATTGTTACTAACCTAATTTATTTGTGTGCGAAAGAGGTTCAAAATGCGTCAAAAACAGAGAAGCATACCCCCCAAAAAGTGTAAATAACTTTTTCGGGACTGATGTGTTAGGCCTAGATACATTTCACACTTGAGCTTTCGCACCAAGCCGAGTGAATCAAAAACCTCAAGACTGATGGAACGTGTTAGAGTAGGCTCTTCAATCTTTAGGATAGTAAGATTTGGAGTAGATGTAGAAGAAAGGAGGGTTTAGAGTGGTTATCCGTTCTGCCCGACAAAAGCTTTGGAAAGAGTATCTCCTCCTCGTGCATACAATGGCCTGGTAGCAACAAATACCGTCTCCTCTGCCGGTCCTTTTATAAACCTTGGAGTTTCTATGAGATTCCCTCACGTTTGATAGGGGTTAGGGCCCTGCATTAGCATCTCCAATAAGGGCTGGCTGGACCAAAGTCTCGTGTGTGATCTTATAACCCATAAGATTTGAACAATTTAATGCTTAAATCGTTATACCCAATTCATAGTTTTCAGTGATGATGAGGTGGGTCTGATCCAAGTTCACGTAGCTACATACCAAAAAAAACGAAGGACGATAATTGAGGTTGGAAGAAACCATTCCTGCGTTCATTTAATGGGCCTGAATTGCAGGCTTAATGATGTAAGTTTGAATCAGGCTCACAGTGGTCCAAGGCCCTGCCCACACCTGGTAAGAAATAAATAACGTCCATGTCCGAGGTGAAGGAGAAGACAACCCAATTGTGTCTGCATGTAAGTGTGGCATTGTACACGGTAAATGTAAATTTGTCATTTTGTGTAGCGAGTCCTTTGAGAAGGGTTTTCCAACTTGTCTCACTCACCTCACTTTCTTGGAAGAAGCTAAAGTTTTAGACATTCTAAGATTTTAACGAATATAGTTGTAAATCTTAAATCACTTCTTTCCTCGTTTTATTTATTTATTTTAAATAAAATTTTCTCCACGTTCTCATAGATCTCCTAATCCCTACTTAAAGGAAAATTTAACACTTGCCATTTTTATGAGATTTTGGCAAGAATTGATCATACAAAAAGAGTTTATTTTTATTTCTTAATTTTTCTTAGAGGGGTGTTTGATCTTTTAGAAATAGACCAACTTTCTTGAGAAAGTTGTCAAACAATTGTTTGTTTGCCCTTAGAAGCCCATTCTTAATAGAGGCACCCTCAATGTTCAGGTGGCTGCGGCATCTCTCTTCTCCAAGGAAGACCCAGGATCAAATCCCTTGAGTGAAAGAGGGAGATGAACAATGCACTGCAGTTTCGTGCTTGCTCAGGTTCAATCCGGTCCCACTTTGTGCGGTTGTCGTCATTTAAGTGGCCGTACCAAAATCATAAAAGAAAATTTCTAAAACCACTTCGGGGGAAAACTATAATGGCCACAGCAATATAGGATTCTCCCACAAACTTGGCTGAAATGTGAAAGAACAACAGTTTTTTTCTTTTTCTTTTTTTGATATTTTTCTTTGAGAACGCCAAAATGGTGGTTGGCCACATAAGGGTAGTTAAACTCCCCTCCCCACCATCCCCAAGCCCCTAGGCTTTCCCACCACTTAGAGGCCTTGTTCTCCTTGACGTATTTGAAAAGTAGCTTACCTAACCTAAGTAATAAATTACTATTGTTCTTTTGTGCTTATATGAACTAAGCCTAAAATCACTAATTATAGATGTCCATTATTTTATAATAAAAAAATCCACCCTGAGACTATTAAAAGAGATCTAGGCAGCTATGCTTTTCTGTCATTCTCTGATTGTCGATTCCTTGCTGGTCAGCTACTTCATGCCTATGATTGCTAAGAGTTGGCTTATTTAATATATAGTAGAACTTTCCTTGGGAAATCATTTAGATATAAAAAATGGGCACTAAATATTAGGTGAGAACGAATCTTGTGAGAACTGTGAAAACGGTATCAAGGTGTGGACACATCAGCACCGAAAAATGAGAAGTGTCCCCCCAAAAAGTGCAAATCACTTTTCAGTATTGATGCGTCAGCCCTTCTGGTGCTGTTTTCATGGTTCTCATGAGATTCGTTTGCACATAATCCAAGCCCTAAAATGGGTTAGAGAACCAGTGATCATGCAGGGGGCTTGTTCCATTATAGGGTAGTGACGTTGGCAGAATTTCATGAGAACCGTGAAAATGGTGCTGGGGGGCTGACGCATCAGCACCGAAAAGTGATTTACACTTTTTGGTGGGTGCATATTACTTTTCAGTGCTGATGTGTCTGCACCTTGGTGCAGTTTTCAAGGTTCTCATGAAATTCATTCTGAGCTAATTTTTTCGAGAATGTGGGTGATACTGCTTGCTTGGGAAATGGGTATATCTTAATCAGTTTAAGTACTTGAGCGAACTGCATGAACAACAAATAAAAATCACAAAGTACTGAAAAAAAGTAAAGACAAAAAAAAAAAACCATGTGTTTTTGTCCATGCAGTACACGCTTAAGCGGCTTGAGCTGATCAGATCTGGTTGTTAATACATGTCCATCTCACATGGGTGTTTCAATTGCATTTTCCAAATAAGACCATCATTTTGTGCTTGGCTTATAGTTGGACCTGATCTCTGCACCAGGGGGCACCTTAAACTTCATGATCAAACACCCCAAGGGGATACAATTTGTATTTTGTTTATGTAAAATAATCATTAGTTATAATATATGACAAACTTGTGTTGTGGGAATGGACTTGAGTAGGGCCGAAAAAGAGCCGAGCTTTGCCTGTTTGGCTTGGGCTCATGAAATATGGATTGTGCTCAGGCTTGGCTCATTATGGATTTTCTAGGTTTAGGCTCAGCTCAACTCATTAAGGATGATATGAGGCTTATACAAGTCCATTGAGCTCCTTATTCAAAACCTATAAACCAGAACCATTGCAATTAAAAATGAAGTATCAATGATAGAACTTAATAATAATGCTTACTTTAGTAAAAAATTTGATCATATCTAAACAAATCAATCGCTCCTTAGCTCGATTCAGGCTCATTTAACCAAATGATCAACGCTTAAGGCTCAGGCTCAGATCATGACACGCCAAGCCCACGAGCGAGATGAACTGGCTCGGTTATCCTTGCACAGAGTTGGTTAATTAACAAATTATCCTCCAAAACCCTCTTCATAATAGATCCTTTGGTCCATGGACTTGAATAGTTACTTTGGTCATCAGCTAAGTTGAATCCGGGGCACAAGGGTATTAAGGGCATTTTCATAACTAACCAATTCTGTATTGTTACTAAATTACCACCATATATGATGATAAACAAGTCTGACGTGATTGTTTCTCTTTGGGTTTTTGAATATTGACTTGACTTCTTCAGACGCAAATATAAGTTTGAACAAATGGCAGTAGGGTCAGGCTATTGAGAACAGGAAAAACATAGAATGCAACTGCCAAAGCCCCGTGCTCGGGTGGCCTAGGCATCATCCTACCACAGGGAACGCTAGGGGTCGAATCCCCTTGTATGTAGTGCAAAGTGATCGATCGCTTATTCCACAGTGTGGGTCCTGGTATGATTGCAGTCAAGGTCCAAGTGTTATACCAACCAAAAAATAAAACGTTATTTAGTCTCTTGATCTTGTATTTATTAATTTTCTACCACATTAGTCTCCATCGTTTAATGATGGAATAACGGGGAAACAAGCTAAGCAATAAGAAATTCCAACTTGTAAGAAACAGGTAGAGGAAGCATACAATTGCAATTTGACAACTAGACCAAGTCTCCCATCGTTATAATTAAAAAAAGGAAGTTAAGAAATTAGGATAAGCATTAGAGTAATGATTAGGTCCTATACAAATTCCTTTTGACTTGTTGGCTTCGTCACCTCTCTTCATGTGGTAAGTTTGCCATTTGGCAAATTTTTTTTTTTTTTTTTTTTGAGCACACGTTTGGATTAAAATTTGAAATTATAACGGTTGGTATAAAAGGAAGGAAAAGTTTAATACATGGTGAGCTATATACCTAAGAGAGAGTTGATGGCTGCGAAGGAAGGAAAACCCTTGGCAAGAAGAAAGGGAAAGGAGGGATGGATAGTATGAACCAGTTACATCATCCTTTCACGTGGTTGAAATAAGAGGCCTGAAATCCTCTAAGCCACCCCCTTGTCACCTCCAAAAAGTGAATTGATTCCCCCCTTCTCCCCCTTTGTGGCCCTTGAGAGTCGCACAAGCGGGGTGGCGCAGATGATATCAGCCCAAAATAAGAAAAGTAACAAAAGAAGTCTAAGTGGATCACCCTAAATCTCTTTGTTAAGTGACCGAGCCGAGACCCTCTGCTGCTCGCAAGAAGTCTAGTGATTTCTTATGACACACATATGTCCCCAAAAAGTAAATATTACTCTTTTGGTTGGAGATTTTCACTTTTTTCTAACATGTGTGCTTTGCAAAAAGTCGCAAGATTTCTTGCACACATGAGTGAATCCTGGGGACTGATAATATCTCCTATTTTTGCCTTGTGAAAGGAAGAAATGGCTGATTGGATTGTCCATCACATAGGGGACACTCTTGGTGGGCCATGTGTCTTAGTGCATCCTAGGAGAGTGGATTGTATCCGCTCCTCTTATCTTTTGCTCCTCTCTGCACCCTGTCAGGGGAGGGTACATCAGCACCGACAAGTGATTTTCACTTTTGGGGATGTGCATTTCACTTGTTGGCACTGATGTGCCCTCCCCCTGATAGGGTGCAGAGAGGAGCAGAAGATAAGAGGAGTGGATACAATCCACTCTCGCATCCTAGATAATGACCCACTATGTATTGAAATTTTCCCTATTAATACCAGCTGTCAAAGTTTCAAATCTTTAATTCAAACCACATTGAGAAAAGGGTTTTATTTTGGCTCATGGTAAAGTGTTTTTGAACTCAACAGATGTAACCCATTTGGGCTACCAACTAAGCAGCCATGTATCTCCTTGTTGCACGAGTTTTCCTATTTCAGCTACTATGAGAAACGACTTAGCAGACTAGACAGTCAATAGTTAGCAGATCCTTTGGATTTGTGTTTCATGCCCTTCTCAACTTTAGCTTTATACATGAATTGTCATCAGTATCTTAAAGTGATTTACACTTTTTGGGGGCACTTATCACTCTTCTGTGCTGATGTATCCGCACGACGACGATGCCGTTTTCACAGTTCTCATGAGATTCGTTCTCACCTAATTTTTTCCCCCTTGATGTCCTTTTGTTTTTTTTTTAAAGGTACTGTAAGCCAGCCTGGATTGTCTCCAGTCGGATGTGTCCTGCATCAATCAAGCATCAATTTTGCATTGATAATGACCCAAAAAAAAAAAAAATGAAAAGATTTTTTTCATCAAGGATTTTGTGAAATAATTTATTTTTCCCCATATGTCAGCACAAAATTGATGTTTGATTGACGCTGGGCACATCCGGGCTGGAGACAATGTTTTAATTACAAACGAAAACAAGGAAACAATCATATCTAAAACTCTTGATAACCACCAAAGAACCTTTGAACACCGCGTAACAGCTCTAGCCTATTAGATGTGCTCCTTTGGTCTATGCCATTGATTGATCCGAAACATCCAGTGCACAAGATCAGGAATTGGGATGCCAAGAATGTACTCCCACACGTTTCTTCTTACAGTGACATGACAATAAGAATTGTAGGTGGGGAGGTTGGCACATGTACCCTTATGGCCTATGTTTTGTCGTTTTATCTATGGAAGCAAATGTTATGTCCAGGAATTTGTATGCCCTACCATGTCCCCGTATTTTTTGCTGTGCTTCTGTCCTACACCATCTGATTCTTTTTGCATCAGTACCACCCTTGGTATTAAAATACAAAAATGCCAGTAAAGTTAAATGACAAAACAAAATGATCAATTTCTATGATATTTTCTTCTACTTGTCTTCTTTTCTCCAAACTTAAATCATATTTCTTCAATTCAACCTCTTGCTGCTGTCTAGTTTATTGCTGCCAGATATTTGATCACTACCAAGTATTTAGTTTAATCACAAATCTTAATCCAGTGGGGATTATATTGGGATGAATGAAAGCTGAGATTATTTTATAGTAATAGCTTTTGTGTTTTTTTTAATTCAGAATGTAGATAGATTGATATTAAAAGAAAAAGAGAGGTCAATATCAGTCCCCTAGCTACACGGTGTTGAGAGGAATGGACAAGAAACAGACCTAACCTTTGGCTTTGTGCACAACGTGGCTACTCACCAGACTCGAACCCCGCTGGACAGTCCAAGCCAGTCATTGCACCAATTTCCACACATATGTTGCATAGAAACTATGCAGTACATCTACTGTTTTCATTCTACAATATAAGATATATAAAGTGCCTAACAGAAATAGAACTAGATTCTACGAGGTAGTCTCCCTGTAAAGAACCCTGCCATTACAGACCATGTAATGGGATGATGTCTGTGCATGCGCATGTGTGCGTGTTAAATAATGACGCCGCTGGTCAGGCCTGGACCTCGCTCAAAAGCAGGCAAAGCTTGGGAGGTCTTGGGCTTTAGGCTTTGAGAATGGGTTATCACTAGCAATGTGAAATAGAGGCAGACCTTGCCCAACTTAACCCATCTACTGGCAACCCAGAATGGACTCGCATAGCCTCGTCTTGAGTACTAGAGAATACTGAACACAGGAACATTTGCTCCTACTTATGGCCATGTACACAGTATGCACTCAGGCACTTTGGGCTAGCATGCACAAATAGCAGCACCGCAAATTAAAGTTATGAAAACCAATCAAATCAGGCCAAAATATATACACCACATGAGCAAGTTGGCCGCTATGGTTTTTATTTTATCTAAGCTCATTTGATTGAAGATAACTGGAATCAAAGCCATCCTCTGTCTAATCAATAGGAACTCTGATTAGGTTTCCTGCTGACATTTTAAACCACCAGTTGAAGCACTGTAGACACTGCGGGAAGCTTCAAAAGAGATGATGATCCTACAAACAAAACAAAGTTTATAATGAATGCCACAGAGAGGGATAACAAAGTATCTTGTAATCAATGAAAATAGAAGACTATAATTAGTTCACAATGTGGCAGACCTAGCCAAAATTGATTCCCTGAGCCAGTGGAAGTTCATTTCTATAATTGATTGTACTGTCAACAACATTAATCTGTTAGTGTGAAATCTAGAAAACAGAAAAGCTGAGAATGGATGTACAAAGAAGAAGTTGACACCTTTTCATCAACATCATTCTTTGAGTGCAATGCATGAAGCTTCAAACTTCACTTAAATATCATCACAAATAAGCACACTCATTGAGGTTAAAATATATCCTCAATGTAAAAGCTATGAATGCAAAGCTATGAGCTTACTGTCAAGAAGGTTCAAAACCTACAAGTGGACTAGTACAGTTTAATTAAATTTACCACGTTGAACGCCGCATATATTGCTTCCAAGAGTCGCTTCCTGCTTCACGGCCACCTCCAGTAGCCTTTTCACCACCCAAAGCACCTCCGATTTCAGCACCATTCATAGGTATATTTACATTCACGATACACAATCACTGCCATGTGGCCTGCATTATGTAGCAATGTGTAAGCAGAGTCTAAAGGATCGACTTGTACGAGACATTTAACCCATTCTAAAAATTAGCACTAGCTGAGGGAATCACCATCACCTAAGCAAAGAATCAGTCCTTAAAGAGACGTTCACAACAGTCAATTAAGAAATCAAACCGTTCATTCAAGTACGTAAAACAGGGGAGCACATGGGGAATTTACAGAGTAAAGTGGTGGTGGGATGCCCTAGAGCTGCCTTTGCAATAAAACTCAAATTTTACCTTAGTAACTCCTACTGTGACCACAAACAAACAAACAAAACAAAGCATTAAAAACAACAACAATAATAATAATAAGTTTTTTAAGGGTGACTTTTAGAAGAACTTGGGGTTTTATGAAATAAAGAATAAAATTCTTTCAATAAATTAAACAAGATTTAGGGCTAGAGTATTCTCAAATTTAGAATATGGTTGTTCAAATGGGGAATGGGAACTAGGAATTAGAATCAAGAAGATAACTAGAAGATTATATTATAGAAATCAAACCAAGACTCTTGATCTACTATAGTCAGCTCCAATTATTGAATAAGGTTTTGGATGGAACCAGTTCCACCAAAAATTCATATAGAGTTAGCATCATACAAGTATATGAATCAGCCAAATACACTCTTTATTCAATAATCAAATACCGCATTACACCACTCAATCTCCTCTACATTTTAAAACTATTTTACTAATCGTAAACAAACCTTGACTACCAAGAAACCACCAAAAGATACTCCTAAATAAAGCAAAACTCTAAAAAGCACAAATCCCATTACAAAATGATACCCTTTCAATGTATTGATCATAAATTTCCCATATCACAATGGATTCACAATATCTTGGTCTAGTTAAATAGGTCTCTGAAACAAATACCGAAGGACAAAATCAAGTCATATGGGCAAGTTTTGACACCTCAGAAAATGACTGATCAACTACTAGTGCAACTATTTATTGTTTGGAAATTAATTTTGATGATAATCGTGACCTTCAGTGATATCGATCTTATCCATACTTTCACCCAAACTTCTCTTATCACCAGAAGCTCTAGAGACTAGATTGACTTGGATCTTTGGTCTTGCATCCATTTATCAACAAATTTGAACCACGGATTTCAGAGTTTCTAAGAAAAATTTGTTTCCGTCATGATGGCTACAGCCTGATCCAGTCCCCAACTAAACTACCAAAACAACTTATCATGCTTTTCTAACCATTCCATGATTTTCCAATGAGCCCTTCTAAGAGATTCATTGTACCACAGTACTCCAATTCACTTTTTAATCACATGAAAGATCTCACAGGTCTTACTCGAAGGGTAGCATGCTCTAACACAACCAATTTTGCATCCAATAACAAAATTTTGCATGCGGAAAGCATCCCTTCTTCCCTAAACAATGTACTAATTCCTATCAGCATTTAACAGGATCTGAATTCCTCAAATCTTCTTCAGGACAAAAAAAAAACCAAGGTATTTAATCATGTGGTTGTCTTAGACAAGTATTTGTAGAAATAACCAAGGTTCAAAATATCGTTATCGCGACTCGTATTGCAGACCCAAGATACGGGTAAGTCTCGCGTATCGCAGCTTATCGCGGAGATACGGCGTTTGAAACCGAGAGACGGGTGAGATATGGGTCAAATGAAATAATTTTGATTTGAAACTTTAGGATTTGATAGAATAATCACTAATTCACATTTAGGAATCATTAAATATAGGAAACAA
>JAOXJP010162679.1:2382-12855 GCA_025762735.1 Platanus orientalis
ATCGATATTTATGTCAGGATGCATCTTACATAGGCCAACTTTGGTTCTTTCCTATTTTTCTATTGATACAGCTCAGATGTTGAAGAAGGTGGCGAAACAGTATTTCCTGCTGCTAAAGCAAATTTCAGTTCTGTACCATGGTGGAATGAGTTATCTGAATGTGGAAAAGAGGGCCTTTCTGTTAAACCAAAGATGGGTGATGCACTACTTTTTTGGAGCATGTGGCCTGATGCCACTTTAGATCCTTCAAGTTTGCATGGTCAGTTGTTAGTTCCCTAGTCATAAAAAGCTTATAGTTTATTTCTCGGTTGTATTTCTGCAGAAAAGTTTTCTTAGCTACAAGAATTAAAGTCAGGTCCTTCTGTGTAGTTGCTGAATGCATAATTTTTACATATTCCAATTGAAAGATGTTCATATTCAAAAGCTGTAGATTTCTTTCATTCACTTCCCATTAATTAATTTTATGAGGACAATTTTTTTCTGGAATTATTTCAGGTGGTTGCCCTGTGATTAGAGGGAACAAGTGGTCATCAACGAAGTGGATGCATGTCAATGAATATAAGGTCTAAGCAACTTTGCTAAAGGTACCTTTCTAATTTCTATACCCACAAATTGTTATTATCCAAAAAAAATACCCACATATTGGTATTGAGAAAATAAGAGGTGGTCGTTTGTACAAGCTAGTGGTTCTAGTTGTTGCAGGTATTTCAGTTTTCACCTTTATTGAGTTCCAAGACTCTTCTAAGATATATTTGTAGGCCCATCTAGATTAATCTGCGTAATCTTGCAAATGTTAAGGTTTGCTGGCTAATGGAAGTTGCATGTATCTGGATATATTAGGACATATGACGGATACAGTTTATGAGACAACCTGTTGTTGTTAAGCTGCTCTTTTTTATGATTTATTTTCGTTCACCCATATATATAAGATCCAAACTCCAAAGTAAGATGTCTGCTGTAAGCATATGCCAAACAGGTCCCACAAATGGTTCACGACCCCTTGCCCCATCTTAAAAAAGACGGTGAGCTGAATGCTGCAAACCTTTTGGGCCATACATGTAACACATCATAGTGACAGTATATTTTTCAGGATCAATGAGCTCCTCTTGTTTTTTACTTTATTTATTATGTAGGTAATAACTTTTTTTTGTAATGCATGGAGCTCTGGGAAATTCTGCTCTTTTTCTAATGTACTGTATATATGTGATGACGGACCTATAGAGTGATCTTTTCACTGGGATGATCTTGTTATTATTTTCTTACCTCTTAATCATCCTTTAACTGGCAACCAAATCAACTCACTGCAAATAGCTTTTTGCATAACAGACGTTTCTGTATATATATTACCTTCATATAGATCCAGTTAAAGCATTTTCTTATTATTATTATTTCCTTGTGGCAGGTTATAAGATGTGTTTGCTCGGGCGGTTATTGTTGTAGTGCTTGTTACAAATGGTGTTAGAATTTCTGCCGGAGCTCTACTATTCTTTGGCCATGAAATTCAGGATGTACCTAATATGAATCAGGTGCCTTCAATTTTGATAAGATTACTGTATCTCTCTGCTAAGTAGCATTCAGGTTGGAAGATGGCAGCCCTTTCACCACTTAAGGAATAAAAATATGGTTTCTCTTTTGTCTCGAGGAGTTAACCTTCGTCAGGGTTACAACTATTAGAAAATTAGATGGGTTGCTGATAAGCGTTACTCTGATATCCCACTGTAAAACCAAAAGAATTTCTAAATGAAAATACAACAATTTTAGATGTTTTGGTTAGTTTTCTTTCACTTCCTCTAGGCTTCCCAACAACTGAATTATTGGCTGCTATATTCACTGGAAGTTTTGCTCATGTTTTTTTGGAGAAAAGGCTGAACTGATATTGTGGTGTCGGCATCACTGCCCAACAATAATAACTGGATAACCAGCAAACCGGCCCCTTTCTTTCCCTCTGCCTCCTTTTCCTAGCTTCCATCTCCAAGTTTGTCTGTTTCAGCATCTACAATGGCAATGTCTACCTTATCCCTCCCTCCAGAAGTGATGATGGAACACAGAATATGCGTGCGTGTGTGTGTGTGTGTGTCCAACGAGTATGGATCAAACAAAATGGATATTATGGTTCACAAGGAAGATTGTGCGTAGGTTTCTCATTATAACTGATTTGTTATTCTCGTCAATTTTATCAGCTTCGTCATCAGACATCGAAAAAGGGGGGGAGGCAATGGCAGGGGTAGAGCCCCTGCTTAGCACATGTGAAAGAGAGAAGGTGGCAGTGGTGGGGGAAGGGAGCAATTTTGCATGAGAAGGGCTGGGGGTTCATAGTTGTCATAAGAACAAGATTCCCCTGTAGTGGGTTTGTTTCTTTTTTCACTTTGATTTTTGGGCTGGAGGATTCCCCAGTTTTAAGTGCAATGGTTAGCCCATCTCCACCAGTGTTATAATTGGGCTGTACAGCAGGTTACGCCCCCAGTCAGCCAAGCAAACCCTTTCGAACCGTCCCACTGCTCGATCCCTTTGTTCATCGAGAAGGCATATAATTGTTACAACCATAAGATGGTGGTGCATTGGTTATCCTTCATGCATCGGTCTAGAAAATCATTACCACCAATGCTTCCTTCTTCCTGTTGAAGTGGTGCATGTGATGCACCGTAGGACCACCATGTTGCCTTAATGTGACAGTTGAAAATGCGTCGAAAGGCCCACACATGGTGTCTCATTGTGGTGGTCTTGTTTTTGCATCATACGTTTGGCATGTGAGCAAAGTGCATTTTGTTTTCTTTTTTGTTTTTTGGGGGTCATGACCATGTGGGCATCATCACGTTGTCAACCCGAGCAGGTGACTTCATTGCTCACTGCTCACCCCAAACACCCTCCCTGACTACCTGAGCTGGCAGACACCACTGTACACTGCTCAACCCCCTCCAGGGATTCGTCCCTGAGTCATTCCACGGGAAGACTGATACCACAGCCACCCAAGCACAGGGTGCTGGTTTGTATTGTTTTGGTAAAGGAGCAAACTGCATTTCTTGGGTGCAAAGCAAATTGGGCTGATTTTGAAGATAAAGCAGAGCTTAGGTTGAGTTTGTTTGCTGACTGAGTCGTGTTTAGAGTAGTTAGAAGTTGCAGATGTTAAGATTCAGTGTCAAAAGTATAGCTTCTTGGGTCAAACAGACGTCCATCAGTGAACATTAGAGTACAACGAATCGTACATGTACACGACAGACCGTGTATGATGGTGTGTTTGTGTTCAACAGAGCACACACAGCATCGGCACTGGTGTGCCTTGGAGACCAGGATCAGTACTTGGAATCAGTAAACTATAAAATATCCCAAGTTCTAGTTCAACGCTTAATTGATGGATGAACTGGATCGACAAAACCAAATGTGAAGCCTAACCAATTATCAATCGAAGGAGAAAAAAATCCCTTCCCAAGATTTGTTGTATAGGTAGCGGCTACTAATTTGGGTGGCTCGGCTCACCTCTCTTAAAAGAGGTCTTGGAGTTGTATCCCCTCAACAGTATTCTGTAGTTGTCTGTGATGTTGGATGCCTCTCCCACTTGTGGTGTGGGTTCTACAGTATGATGCAGCTGTATGCCGACCCAGGTAGCCTTAAAAAAATTTGTTTTAGGTAGATTCAGAGAAATTGGATATTATTAGCGACAGTTGGTAAAAGACTAGTCTAAAAAACCATTTCCTATTAACACAAATTATGAGTTCATAATCATAATCAAATAGAAATTATTAATTCAATTTTAATTGATCAAGTACAACCTACTTTAAAAAGTTACTGAGGTCTCTTTTTTTTTTTTTTTTTGTAATTGGGATTCTATTAATAAGAAAATAAGTTCATACATACTTGACTATCTTGATCCAAAGCATTTTGTATATCCCTTGGAATTATATCAAGTACTAAGTTTAGTCCCTCATTCTCAATGTTAAATTTAGCTACCTTATGTGTCACATTATTTCTAGTCCTCCTAGCATGGTTGAAAATAACATTCTCTAACTTGTTAAAGAGAATTTGCAGTCATTAATGCAATTCCTGATTTCTGATTGACATTCCTTCAAAGGTTCTTTCATTGCATCAATGGTAATCTTTGAATCGCCTTCTACCACAATTTTTTTGACACCCACGGAAATGGCTGTCTGTAGTCCAAGTTACTGAGGTCTACTATCGCTTATTTCACAGTTAGCTGCCTAATGAAACCATAATTATTATAAGTAATTGTAGCACCGATGAGAAAATTGCTGAGTTTAGTTCTTGGAGAAAATATGCACTTTAGAAAAAAATTATCAACTGCTATCTATATGAAGGTTAGACAAGGTTTGGTACAACCTTTAAATATGTTTAGCTGCGCGGAAGATTCTGTCTTCTGGGATGCCAAGACTTAGAAAACTGATCAATACGTCACTAAAAATACCAGCTACTTGAAGTAGCATTTGAGACAAAAATAGTATTTTACCAAAAAATAAAAGATAAATAGTATAAAATATTATAATATCCGCTCATTAATTTAGCCATGGAGACCAAAGAGTTCTGTTAACTACACTAGGTTATTAGCGTATATACATCTATGACTGGTTGTTTGCAGGCCAAAAAAAAAGGTCCTTGTTTTAGATCATGGATTTATAATTGGGACTCCCATATCATGCACAATTAATAGTTTTTTAGGTTTTGTTTTTGGTAGGGATGCCTTCTTCCTCTCGAGCAATGCCCAGCTTGTATGCTTTTCCAGATTATCAATACAATTACCTCACATGTTTTTATTTTTAAAAGTTAATTTAAACTAGTTCGACTACTAACAATTACTGCCAAGTGAATTAAGTAATTCTTCACTTAATTTTTTTGCTTAACGAGGATAAGTAATCAAATTGGTTTTAGAAAATTGTCCTAGGTCTAGTAAATCACCTGAAGAGAGAGAGAGAGCAATAATGAAATTTCATGCCCCTCCTCCTAACGATAAAAAGAAACTTTTACATACTAAACATATCAATATCTACAAACGAAATGACTTTTATACCATCAGAAAAATTTATTACAGATTGGAAATTACTAGATCAGAATATAAAACCTTTACGAGATAAATGAATTACTACCATCATCATTAAAGCTGCGTTTGGCAGCCACCTGTAATGAAATCATTTCATTTGAGTTTCCAAAGCTTTTGTAACCACAACAGGATGGTTTGTAATGAATTCATTCAGATTTGTAACAACTTATGCTTGATAAAACAAGTTGTTTCATTTTATAGAAAAACCTAAGATGACTTCATTTATAATTGTAGTTAACAAATCAGTAAAAGTCCCTCAAGACTTGACAAATGCGTTGAGAAACTCAAATGAAATGATTACATTGCATGTGGCTGCCAAACAGACGATAATTGAATAATAAAAAAAGGAGTCTCTAACGTAAAAATAGTGAGCAAAAAATAAAGCTTTCTTCAAATGTGGTATTTTCGCATAGAAAAAAAGAGGTAGGTTTAAATCTGCTCCCCTAAAAATCACCATCCTCTACCCCTCGACGGGTGAGTGCATCAGTGCTGAAAAGTAATTTACACTTTTTGGAGGAGGCGCATATCACTTTTCAGTGTTGATGTGCCCACCCCCTGTCAGGTTAGTGCTAGTTCAGGGGAGTGTTCCCAATCCTCTTTGGAAAAAAAAATGAGAATTGAAAGACCAAGGAGAGGGATGTAACAGGGTGCAAGGGCTTGCATTTTTCTCATATAATAAGGAAGGGACAAATCACCCCATCGACATAGGCTACAAAGCCGAACCACATGCTTCTCTAAATCTGCTGTGTACTTTATTTTTTCTTGTTATTTTTCTATGCTTTGCTGTGAATTGTGTGTGTGATTGAAGCCTACCAACTTCAATAGTTCGCATATTTTTCTTTTTTTTGGCTTAAGTTTGAGAGCTTTACCTCATCAAGAAAGAAACCCAGTTCGAATCATCTCCGGTCCAAATGAAAAGATATCGTGCATGCCAGTACTTATCTAGCAAGTGACACGGTGCTTGACAAAGGGTACTCCAATAATTACACTGGTTCTTTTTAACTATTATCTCCTTTGCCTATATGTATTTACCAAAGCACCTTTTAATAGTCATTGTGTCACATGTTAAGCGTGTTCTCCCCACTCAGACTAGAAATGATTCAAACCAGGAAGAACCTACATTGCCTTACAAGACATGAGGACAGCCAGAAAATTTCATATAGGTCGTCAGTATTAGAATACAGGTCTTTGATAAGCTATTGACCCTAGGCCTTTTGTAAGGAAACTTGTCTCTATGACCCCTTGAAGCTAACCAGGTGATCCCTACGTCCCAACGCCCATGGGAACACGAGGCTCCACACCCTTTGACAAATCCCACATATCATTGTATGTTAAGTGGCTGTGAATTCTAGAATATGTGTTTTCTTTTCTGTCTGAAATTCCACTGTAGACTTTTGTTTGCTCCTATGAATCACTATATCCACCAAGGAAGAGGAATATGATCAGAATATTTCATTTTAATGAAACTAAACATGGGAACAGGGATTTTGTTTGGTTCAGCCACTTGGACCCCCCCGCCCCGCCCCCCAGATTTTGTGTATACAAAAGTTGTGTGCAAGTTATGCACATGGACTATGGGGTGGACACATCAATGCTGAAAGATGATAAGCACACCCCCAAAAAGTATAAATCACTGGTGCTGATGCATCAGCCCCTGGTCCATGCACACAGTATACGCACAACTTTTGTGCACATGAAATCCGGCCTCAACAAACAAATTTGGGATAGATAATACAGGCGACATCACGTGCATAATGCATAGCCACTTGGGGATTCGACCCCACATCGTCCATAAGGAAGAGAGATGTCACAGCCACCCGAGCAAAGGACAGTTGGCCTTTGTTAGTTGTTACCCATTGATTCACAGAAATTGTGGTCACATGTGACGTTTCAATTCCAAAGGTCCTCAAGTTGGATGGTTCAATGCAGACTCGACAGTTCCAACTGCTTTTCCTTCCTCACTATTAAGTAGCCAAATCAATTGTAAAATACAATTTATTCACCGAGTGCCACGACATTCCTTTTCTAATATTTAAAAGATACAAGTTAAAATTAGCAGCCTGCTTGTTTGACTGTATGTGCTGAAAAGGAAAGTGCAAAGAATCTAAGAGAAAATGAACTTTCCTTATGGATCGGAAAATCTCAAAGGATGGATGAGAGAAACGATCAGTCTTGGAAAAACTTGGAATATAAAGTGATTTTCCGAGTGACAAGCAGACACCTCTCCAATAAAACAAAACAAAAAATGTATGACAATTTTATGTTTTTCTTCAAAAAAAAAAAAAAAAATCTTATTTTCCTGACAAACAAATATAATGCTCCTATATTTTCCATCTAGGTGACCTCTTTTATTTCAGTGATATGGAAAAATAATTTGGTTTATTGAATTGTCTGTCAAATAGAATAAGATGACCCCAGGATTTGGTGAATGGATAAAAAATGCTCACCTTAACAGATGCTAACCACTGCTCCTTCTCAGGCGGTGGGCACATCAGCGCCGAAAAGTGAATATGCACCTCCCAAAAAAGTGAAAATCACTTTTCAATGCTGATGTGTCCACCCCTGACAAGGAGCAGTGATGAACGTTTGTTAAGGGAAGCGTTCATAAACCTATTCCCAGGATTTTGTGTGCCCCCTTAATGAACACCTAAGGTCCACTCGCATGCAGGGGAAAGTGAAATCACACCCCCCAAATCACTTTTTTGATATTGGATGGCCGCCCCTGCATGCGGGCGAACCTTATACATTTATTAAGGGAGCACACCAAATCCTGAGGGGCCACCACATGGAGCCTTTTTGGGCTGCCAGTAAAGTTATCACATGAAAGATTCCTTGATCACCTAGATTTCTTTGCTCGGTAACTTAATAAGAAAACCTATGCCCTTGATTAAATTGTGTCCTTAGGCTACTCAGCACTATAAATAACCTCTATGATGAGTAGATACCAAGATTGATACCACTTGATTGGCCCCAAACTCTCACTTTGGAGATCTTATATATGTAGTATTGACCGGGTTTGACAAAATTGTAACCGTCCAATCACTGATGAACATTTCGCAAGCAGGTTGAAAGATCATACGATTGTGATCATCTATCTAGTTGGGTCAAACTTTCCTATAATCGATTTTAAATGGTGGATTAATCTACACCAATGGGGCTTGCAAACTTCAATCAAGTTCTATTATTCGCAGATGATGGATTTTCCATTTTTTTTCCTATAAGGTTCCTCACCAAATCATAAAAGCTTCCAAACAGAAAATGTGAACAGCAAGTTGAGTCGATCTTGAAAAAGAAGATAAAAAATTTATGCAAAGTGGAAAAAATAGAGTTTGTTGCCTGGATTCTATCAAGGGACCATGGGTGGCTCTTAGCTTTTATGTTCCACGTCTTCGACACACTTAAACAGAAAAGTAAAACAAGAAAGCTTAGTCACTAAGAAGACCCAAAAAAAAGGTGACTAAGAAGACTAGAGACATGCTTATTATTTCTTAGGGGATTTAATAGAAAGAATTGCCACTAAGCTTCCAATAGGAAGTAAAGGATAAGGGAGAAGATAATCAACTAGGAAAAGTAACCTTCGTGCTTGTTAATCATATGATTAGACTTTAGTTTAATAAAAAAGCATGACCACTAACAAGTAACACCACCACACATTGTCAAAGGATGCATTATAGAAGAGGGGCAAGATCCATTTTAGTGTTTTAAAGGATATTGAGAAACTTAATTTTTATAAACTTTCTCTTAAGGAGTACACTTGTTTGATTATTAAAAACTAATCTCATTTTTAAGTCCTTTTCGGATGGAGACATTCATATTAGAAACTTTATCTATGCATTGTGTGCAACACATCAACCCAAATCAATAAGCCATCTCTTGCATGGACAATGGGAATATTTCCTCCCAATTTGATAAGTTTTGACCGTCGGTAGCAAAACTTTATCTTAAAACAAGTTGTGTTTTGACGTTTAAATGTTTTTAACTTTTTTTAAAACTCTATACAAGCATTTCAGAAAATTTAAAGAAATAGTTACATTTTTCTTTCTAAACAAGCCCTACTTTTTACCAAAAATTAAAAAATAAAATAAAAAGAAACCCTACTTTAGTCATTTTCATTAATTATAATGCACTACCGTCCACTACCATTCCAAGGGATGTCCATTTTAGGGCCAACCTGGGATCTAATATTTGACCAAGCATTGCTCAATTTGTGTCATACCTTTATAGCCTGTTTGGTAGCCACCTGTAATGTAATCATTTCATTTGCGTTCCTCAAGACAATTGTAGTCATGAGACGACGGTTCTAATGAATTCATTCAAATTTATACTGATTTGTTAACCACAATTAGAAATGAAGTTATCTTACGTTTTTCTATAAAATAAAATGACTTGTGTTATCAAACATAAATGGCTGCAAATCTGAATGAATTCATCACAAACCATCCCACTGTGTGTACAAAAGCCTTGGGAAACTTAAATGAAATGATTTCATTACTTACATGTGGCTACCAAACGCAGCCTAAATGAATGAAGTTTTTTGTAACTCACCAAATAAATGAAGCTTTTCTTTTCAATTTCTCATGCACAACTTTTTCAAAAATTTTAACCATGGTTAATGTTTTACAATACAATAATGTAATTGCATATTATTTGACCTAAATATATAGAAATATCTAAATATTAAAAGATAAAATCTTATATTATTAATATTAATATTATTAGATGAAAAGTTTTCCAAGGTTAGTCACCTAAATTTCTTTGCTAGGTGACCTCTTATATTTTAGCCATGTAGGAAGATTATGTGATCAATCCCAAGTTCCCAACCCTCAATGGAATAAGGAATCTAAATTGGCCCTGTGTTCAACTCACTTATCCATTGCAGCAGTTGGGACACCATGTACTCAGCGAGGCTTTTCTACGCTTGGTGTAGGCAAACGCCTAGGTCAAAGGGCAGCCACATCAGCATCAAAAGTGATTTACACATACCCCCAAAAAATGAAAATCACTTTCGGCGGTGATGTTTCCGCCTGTTTGACCATTAGCAGACGCGGGCTGAGGTTAGGGGTCGGGTATAAAATCTTCACTGCCATGTACTGGACCTACTGTTGGAGTTTCAGATTTTTCAATTAAAAGTGTCATGAAATGTTTTGCCACGACTGTTTCTGGGTTGAGATTTGTCATATATATAAAGTGTTGCATGGCTAACACATGGAGTCCTCTTATGATGCCAAATAAGCAACCTATAATGATCTGTAATATGTTTGTGTGTGTGCCTATAAAATCAGGGGATGAAATCGTATGCGCCACGCCCCCTGATGGGACACTCAAGGGGTGGAATCAATTCACTTTTTTGAGGTTTTTGATTCCCCCTCCTGAGTGTCCCATCAGGGGGGGTGTCGCACTTGACATCAGACCTAAAATCAGAGTTA
>JAOXJP010162690.1:0-12854 GCA_025762735.1 Platanus orientalis
ATTAAAAGAATTTTCGCTGCATATTGATTAAAAGAAAATTAAGTAAATTAAATTGGGGCTGAATAAATTATTTAAAAGGAATAATTTATTTAAAAGAAATTTTAAATATTTTATAAAGATCCTATTCACCCCCCTCTAGGATCCATTTCGGAATTTCAAGAGTTTGTGAAATGCTTTTTCGAGGACAAAAGTGAAACTGAGAAAATAGCTCTGACCTTGCTGCATTCTGAGTCTAGGGGAACTTTTAAGGGCATTCTGCGTGCCAAATATAGACGAAATGAGCTTTTTCTGGGTTTAGGCAGAAATAACTGCTTGGGCCATGGATTTTCTACAAATTAGTGTAAATCTGATAGTTTTAAGGCTTTGAATTTATAGTGGGATGGGACTGATTAACATAATTTATGATTTTAGATGAACTCTCCGGAGTCGGTTGAGCGCTTGATTTTTAGACTTGATTTATGACACTTTTTAGAGTATTTTGGAGAATCTTGGCAGATAAGTTTAGCGAAAGTTCTTTATCCTTAGACAGCTTTTCGAAGGCCTCATGATTTTAGAGAAATGGGCACCGACTGATCTTGATTTGGAGGTTTAGAGTGTTTCTGGGTCTAAATGAGTAAAATACGGAAAAACAGCTTTTTGACTTCTTGAGGAAGATTTGAGATTTCACAGAGGTTTGAAATTTCAAAATCCTCTTCTCAGACCTGGAGATTTGAAGCTAAGGTCGGGGCTAAGATATGGAGACTAACCTTTTTGGATTCAGAGGTTAGATGAATCTTTGAGAGCTTCTGTAAAGGTCATTTCTTGGTCAGGGTGGTTATAGATTGGGAAATTGGATGTTGCCAGTCTTGAGCAATGTTTATTCTATGATGAGATCCTTAGAATAAGGAGACTTAGGGATGCATAGAATCTGAAATTACACCATTCAGACAACGAGAGAGGCTCTGGGGATCTTTGAGGGTCCAGGGGTAGGTTCTCTGAGTGGAAAGGGTAAATTGTTATTTTTTGCCCGCGGGTCGAAAAAGTGAAAATGAGAATTATTTGCTTGTGATGCTTCATGACAAGAAGGTTTATGTAGACAAGAGAAATTTAGTGATCTGGATGGTATATAGTGAGTATTAAGCCTTTAAAGGCAAAAGAGAAAAATGGTAATTTTTTCATCTATGATGCTTTGTTGGAAAAAGGCTTATAGGAGGTGGAAAACTTGTTGATGACATCGATGGGGTTCTTAAATGTGGACCCTGAAAGTCCTGTTGATGCTTTTATGAGAGATTAGGGTTTGTCCTGAAATGATGCATTTTGGTCTGTAATAGGGTGCTTTGACTAGTTCATTCGCGACTAGAGTATTTGGGGAGACCTCTTTGGGAATGCGCAACCTCCTACAGTCTAGCTTTGCTCTTCATAAGCCAAGAGTGCTTAAGGTTTTGATGCCTAAATGCTATTATGTTGTCCTTATGCCCTCAAATGACTCGAGTCAAAATTTGGGTGCTGATAGCCTCATTTCAACACATTTAATGGAACGACATGTCCTAAACAACACAGTGCTCCCCTTCGAATCCTGGTGTAGCACCATCGCCCAATAAGGTGATTTGTTGTTAAAATAGTTCGTCCAATCTTTAGATGGAGCTACTTTTACATGGTACTCAAATTTAAAACCCTATTCCATTCCAAACTGAGATTCAATGAAATAAGAATTTGTACAGTAGTTTCACGACACATATAGGCTTGTGAAACTATATGAATTGCTTAATGAAAGACAGCGAGACAATGAGTCATTGGTGGACTTTATTAACAGATGAAAGAATATGTCTTATGCTTATGAGAATGCACCTCCTCTTAAAACACTCATTGAGATGTGTCTACAGAACATAGCCTTTGAGCTTTCTCTCCATCTAACGGCGCATAGGTATTCTGGGTTTGGTAACTTGATATCCATAGCATCCGCTCTAGAAAGAAGACTGCTAGACCATAAACGTGAGAGAAAAGGAAAAACGGTGGTTAACAAGATGGAATCCGTCATGGTAGGCACTAAAAAGTAGCCCACTAAATTGAAAGTCAAACATACTATAGAGACAACTAAGCTAGCAGAACAAGAAGCTCCTCCTAGAAGCACAAGTACGAAGAAGTAGTAAGAGAAGGCTTATACATTTCATCCTGATGATTTGGAGAGTCTCTTCAAGCAAACAATTAAATCTCAAGATTTCATACTCCCTGGGTCAAAAAGACCTACAGAAGCTGACAAAGTCAATGACCCAAAATATTACAAGTATCATCGCAGTTTAGGTAATACATTACAAGACTATTTTGTGTTTAAAGACAAGTTTCACGAATTAATTGATAAGAACAACATGGAATTAGACGCAAATATGAGGGTTACAACCACAAATGTTGTATTCGTTGATGAGGATATGGTCAACCTCATGAGTCCTCAAGATAATGGGGATGACGGCAATGATGAAGATGATTAGGTCACATTCGAAAGCAAGATGAAACGGAACAGAAGACTCTAAGCCATTAAAATAAGAACACAACAAACACATAGCTCTCCTAAACGTGCTCGAAAAAGGCTTCTCACATGAAAGAGGTCACTAAGAAAAATGAGAAGGCTCCTAAAGTTGAGGCCTCCCAACCATTGCTTCATGATGACGACTTATTAGAGCAACCTCTACGAGTGCTGGTCACATTAGAAGAGTTTATGCTTGAAGATTTCCTTTAGTCTCCCGTCGTCACTTGTAATATGGTGTCAATTATCCGTGATTGTAATCCCCACCCACATAAAGAATCACATCCAGCACCAACACCACATGGGTCAACAATAATAATCGATTGGCTATAGAATAACTTGATATACCAAGATCACTATAAAGGGGTAACTATTCCAATGGCAGTATATAGATATAATGCTGGTGGTATCTCCATTGCATTAACAGGTTCTATACAAGACCCTCCATTGCGGTTTGCAAGAATTACTCGTTTACCTATGATACCCTGGAAATGTACATACTTCCGAAATGTGTTAACCAAATTCAGGCGACGAGCCTTCCCTTGCTATCGAGTTGTATATTTCAAAGCATTTCTTCCTAGATGTCTTCATGTAGAGAGGTAATGCACAATGACAATTTGTTATTGCGACTATTTCCACTCTCCCTAGACGGTCTACCATTGGATTGGTACATGGACTTAGCACCCATTTCCATACTAGCCGTTTTTTGCAAGAAATCGATTTGCCAACCACTGCCTATGATCTATTGGTGCGGTTTTTCCTAGTTTCCCTGGACTTACAAGCTTTTGACTAGTACCTGACTCTACCATCCTACTATGTTTCTTCATGGCCAATTCTCATTGATCTCGTTTATCGCCGACAAGGGTCATATGGACATGATCTCTAATATATACAAAGTGTGGTATAGTTCCTACTCAAGATCAATGGGACGTTGACATGAATGCTAGTGATTCCTCGACTTTGGATGATAAAGGCGATGATGCCCCAAATCTATGGCAAACCTGATGCCGTGATTTAGCCTTACAAGACATGCCACCCTTGGTCACTAACTCAAATGACTTTAGTGATGATGATTATTCTAGCTTCACTACTGTATCTCAGAATTTCTTCAAAGATGAAATGTTTACTCATCCCCAGATAGAGATTTGCAATGTTACCAAACTTAAAATCACTACCCCAGTGGAGGGACATCAGCCACACTCTCAGTACATCAACCAAGTCAAGTTACGATTTGGGAAACAGATTCTGCCACGGGGTTTTACAACCAATCAATAAGATGATGCAATAAAAAAGATGGCTATAGAAGCCGAACACAATAAGGCTATCAAGAAGATGAAAAACCCTATTCCATATGATGTGATGATGCACCTTAAGAAGATCCCGTCATTGTTAACTGTTTATGATGCTCTCCACATGTCACTAAAACTTAGGACCTCTATGGTCTATGCATTAACTCACCCAGATGAGTTTGCCATAAATGATGAGATTGCTAGGGCTTCTTGGTAGACAGCAACATGAGAAGGATTGTGTTTGCCCACAACCACTTTCGAAGACACTGATCGGTAATCCGATGATCCTAACTATAATAGATCATTATTCATTATAGGTTCTATTGATAATCAGCCTGTGTCTAGAGTAATGATTGATGGTGGCTCAATAGTCAACATACTTTCAGCTAAAACCCTGGACTACCTAGGATTAGATCAGACCCAGTACACTCGTCATCCAAGGCTTTAATCAAAATGAGCAGCATCCTCTCGGCTCTATTAGGTTAAGGACAAAGTTTGGCCACATAGAAGATTTGACACCCTTCTACATAATTAATGCATACATTGGTTACAACGCCCTTATAGGCCAGCCATGATTGCACAAATTCCAGGTGGTCCTCTCAACATACCACCAGTGCATCAAGTACCCCTAACAAGATACTTAGGGCACCATAATGGTTGATAGTAATCCCTTTTAAATAGCGGATGCTTATTTTGCTGATGCCACATATTATCAAAAGACTGATCCCTAGGAAATAACATGTGATACCTCAGGGAAGAACAAAGACAGTAGCATTAAACCCCGAAAGCTTAAAGTAAGGCATGACATCAAAGCTACTAACGATAAACCCACGTTGTTACTAGACTTAGTAGCATGAAATTTCTTCCTCCCACTAACACATCTGTTAGGGGCACGGGTCAATCCTTATCGAGTACCTTCCATTTTTCTACGTAAAGGCCCTATCCGGTCTACGGACCATTCGAGTCCTATGTTAGAGAGAGAACTCAAAAACCCAGATAGTCTGTTGCTACACATGAAGTTAGCTCCTCAGTTGCTCTAGAACTTCGGCTTCAACCAACAGGGAAAATGGAAGAATTCTTATAAGGGTAAGGAAATTTTAACTCAATAGTTTGAGCACTTAGTCCTCTACTCCAAGAATAAAGATGATATAAGAGGGTTGGGTAGGAAACCCACCAAGTTAAAGGTTTCTTCCTATGCAATAATGGCATATGGGATTGACTTACTAGAGGATGCTCTCTTTGAATGCTTATTCGCAGAGACACAATCGCCACCCTCTGAAGATTTTATCATGGGGCCAGTGATGCCTGCTCCTCCAGAACTTGAAGATGGAGGTCAAGCAATAGATGACCTGATCGAAGTGAACCTCAGAATGGAGGGAGACTTTTGTCCCACTTTCATCAGTGCATGTCTTTCCTTAGAGGAATAAACACAATATCTAGAGTTTCTGAGACAGAACCAAGACATGTTCACTTAGAATTATTCTGAAATGCTAAGGTTGGACCCCAAAGTGGTTGTTCATCGCCTTACCATTGACCCATCTTAACGGCCCATTAAGAAACATCCTTGTAAAGCCAAACATGATATCGCCGACAAAATAGAGGGAGAAGTGGAAAAGCTACTTAAAGCCAAGTTCATTTACGAGGTTCAATATTTGAAATGGCTCACCAATATTGTGCCTGTATAGAAAAAGAATGGTCAGATCAGGGTGTGTATCGACTATAGGGACCTTAATAGTGCATCCCTGAAAGACAACTTCCCTTTACGACTCATGGAGTTACTAATAGACTCTACCACGAGGTATAAAGCTCTCTCTTTCATGGATGGTTATTTGGGATACAATCAGATCCAAATGACTTCAGAGGATGAAGAGGCTACTACATTTCGTACGTCATTTGGAATATTTTGTTACAAGGTCATGCCCTTCGGTCTAAAGAATGCCGGTGCCACTTACCAGAGGGCAATGACCTACATATTTGAGGACCTGTCACATGATGCGATTGAATGCTATGTTTATGATTTGGTTGTAAAGACAAAACTCATGCAGCACCACATTGCTGATCTAGACCAGGTCTTTCAACGGCTTCATCGTTATAATATGAAAATGAACCATCTCAAATGTGGTGTATCCTCAGGGGCGATTTCTCGGATTTATTATTCGACATAGGGGTATCTGATAAACACCGAATGTTGCACATTTAAGCCCCTTAACTCACAGACATTAATCCCTTATTTTTATTATAATATTAGTTTTTGTATTTTTAGATTTTTAAGAAAAAAACAAATAACGTGGGACCCAAATCTAAAAGAAGAAACCCACAGCTCCAAATTTGGAAGGAAATCTGAACAGAAAAATTTGAGTTAGCTACGGCATTTTGGCCATAACTTTTTACCCCGATATCGGATTGAGGTGAGATATGTGGCTCTAGAAAGAAGATTCAAATCCTGACAACTTTGTATTTCATGAAGCAAAGCAAATTCAGACTTTTTCTAAGTCAAATCGAGCTGGAAGTGGACTCAATTGCTGGTGACGGGATTTGGCAGATTCATCTTTGCTCTTCACTTTTCTCCGACGGTGTCGCCAAGATGGAAAAAAATAATCAGAGAAGCGGAGCAGCCCATACATAGCAAGATGAAAATTTTCAAAGCAATATCCTGTCTCCTCATGGGCAGCTAAATTCTCCATAGGGTATTGATGTAGCCCTTTCCAAATAACAATGGTATAATTGTATTTTTTTATTGGGGATTTTTGCATATGTTATGATGGTTGCATAATTTAGAGGATTGCAATTGTAATTGATTTTAATTTTTATATTAAATCTTGATGAAATTATTATCTTGTCTTAGAAATATTTTTATCATGATTAAACCCTAATTATTTTTATCTTATGTGATTATGAGAATAATGATTATGCAACGGTTTTAATTAACACAAAATCAAGAGGGTTTGATAGGCCATGCCTAAGGAAGACGAATCGTACTACACCATAGTTTAGTGTAATTTAGGTAGATGATTCGTGCTAATTGAAGATGAGTTATGCTTATCCCTTGATTGTGTGTAACCTAATTAAGAGATTTGATAGTTCATTCCTAGGGAAGATGGATCGTTCCACATCTTAGTTTAGAGTAATTTAGGCCGACGATCCATGCCAATCGAAAATGGACTATACTTATTTCTTAATAATAGAAAACTTTTTTTGACGACATCTTTGTGTGATTGACAACCACACACGAATCATATCATGCATAAAATTAAATTCCCATGTTAAATATAGTTAACCATTGTTACGAGGTTAGTGGTGAAATCAATTCCCTATATTTTATTCCATTAAATTTAAATTTAATTTTTGCATTTATTTATTTTAGCATTTTATTTTGAAAATCAAAATGAACAAATCACCTTTTTCTACAATTAATTTAAATTAAATCTTGATAGACTTAACAATTAAACCAACACAGTCCTTAAGGTTCAACACCCTCAACATAGACCTATCCTATAAGGATTCATCCTATTGCGAGTGGTAATTTTATTATTGATAAACACACAAAACCACAATCATGTAGCGATGGCACAACAGGTGCTATGCACCTTACCTACACCCACATGCACATGGGCTCTGGTTTGGGTATGGAAAAGGGCTTAGGTACTTGAGGTGCACTTTACATTTCATACGCGTGCATCTTCACATTTGGGTCGCAAGATTCTTTTTGAACTTTCTAGATTAGTTCTTAAAAAATCCAGGTTACTCGCGACTAGTTGGTTTGTAATACGATTAGTATTAGTGTCTGACCATGATTTGTAACTAAATAGGGTCAATTTTAGCTAATTCACAACTATATGGTGTGCTTCGAGGCGAGGATCACAATTGAGATCCGATCCGCGACAAAGGCCCATCAAGACCTAGTATCGCTACTAAAGTCAATCAACGAATTAGCTAAGTCGCCAATGGACCAAGCTTAGTTATGGATGGGTATGAAAGCTTGTGGAACAAGCCAATCCACACCAGAGCCCGTCAACTCACCTTGGGAAAGGCCCAGTTGCAAATGGGGTGGCCTAGTTGATGTTTATCTAAATGTGGACACATGCGTGGATAGATGAAACCTATTATATAAGGCCCAAAATGGGTTAGAAACCAATAAAGTGAGAAGGTAGAGATGGGGAAATGTGAGAGGAGCTGGAGAGGAAAGGAAGGAAAAGAAGAGGAGAAGAAGAAGGCCAAGAGGGTCATGGATGTCCAAACAACGACATATGTTTCTCTCTATCTCTCTTCCTCTTTTTAATTTTTGGACCTAGGGTCCTTATGCACTTGGATTTGCTGTCCTCGTAGGAGGGAACAACTAGAATCTCTAGGGTCAAATCCTCCATGGGATCAATGGTTCTTTTAGAAAATGAACATTAAGTTTGAGGTTTTAACCTTAACTTCAAAACTCAATATTGATGTATAATGTTCACCTTGTCAAGGGGAAACTCAGCCAAAATTTTTATAAAATTTAGACAAGTTTTGAACCACCCAACCATAAAGGGTAATAAATTTGTATGGTAGGTATCATGAGCGTCTCTAGAAAGTGCATCTCTTTAAGAAATAGGATTGAGTCCGAACCTGTTCATATCCTTGGGTTAGCTTGGCCATGGTCCCTTGGACATAAAAGTGGGAGGCCTTGACTATCCTCAAGAAACATGATAATGACACATCCATGTCTTAGATCAATCTGGTGAAGACTAGGTCTAGTTTGATCCATTTTAAGGGGTACATAAGCAGCTTGACGATGTGAGGCACGATGGCTTAGCTCTAACCTAAAGACCCTAAAATTCATCCTAATATGTGAATGAGTTTGATGAAATCGGCAGCTCTTGTAGGTGATTCGTGACATTTAGGATTCATGTCAGAACCCAATAATGTGAGGATAAGTCCACTCTTGTTTTGAAAAAGGAAGAAAAGTGAAGTTCTATCAAAGGGGCCATAATTCATGAATGAAAAGACAAATTTGCAAATGAGTCAAGTTATTTGTGGATAAATATGCTTTTGCGAATAATGGAATTCACGAATGAAATGTTATCATGAATGAGAGAGTTTCGCTATTAGACCATATTCACTAATGAGATTTATGAATTGGTAGTTTTCACGAATGGACTATTAGTTGCGACTAGCTTCTTTTCACAAATGATAGGGTTTTGTTAATGGGAATTGCAATGAGACCCATATTCGTGATTGAGCTAGTTTTCGCAAATGAAGTGATTCACGATTGACGTGTCTCTGCAAATGGAGTATGATTTGCGATTGGATTGTTTTTAAAATAGTTTGGCAAATGAGATGTTTCTGTGACTAGAAAATTTTTGGGTATAAAAGAAGATGAATATTTCAATGATCATATTTGGAATTTCTGTGCTTTGTGAAGCTAAAATCTTTAACACCTATATTTGTGTTTGATGACCATGGTTTGTCATGTTGTTAGCTGCAAATGGGTTAGAGGTTTAGGGTTAAGGATGACTTAGGTGTGTCATCATAAGTGAGTGATAATTTTCAAATAAAAATGGTATAGTAGAACACTTGGAGATTTCCGTGCCTTTTGTTATAGTCTATACAACGATGTGAGTTACAACATGTTGGATAAGATGAGGTGATTGTGGCTATTGATATGTGATCAATATTGCAAGATGTGGCATATGTTAGTACAAACTACTAGTAAGAGTAGACATTCATATGTAAAGGATATGTTTAGTTCTTGCAAGCTCGTTAAGGTGGGTTGACAAACATGTCACTATTGGTACCTTTATCTTTAGGATATTAGGTAAGGCCCTTTTAAGCTATGGTGACTCTTGGGAGGTTCATACTCCTTCAAGAGGTCCTAGATGCTTTTGGCATCAAGTGTGTACCCACCTTAGATTATCTTATTAGCGATGATTGAATCTATCCGATTTAAGTCTAATAAGTTGGCCCGTCACTATGTATTCATAGATTGGGGATTCAGTGTGCCCAGTATGTACAAGTCTTATGAGATTTACTTAGGACACAATGGAAGTACATAACTGAAATGAGATTATTTGTTGATCTCAAGGGAACAAGGTAGAAGTTTAAAACTTCGTTGAATCTGAAAATGAGATATTTAGATTTGATAAAGTAAGATGATTCTAAAGTAGTTAATTCTATTTGAGACATATGTGATTGGATTTTGGCCTTTGATACTCCTTAGGAGGTGAAGCTAAATGGTAATCCATGTAAATGAGAGGTTTACATGAAGAGTTCAAAATGGTCCATTTTATATAGAAGGATGCCTTATAAGAATTCCTCTGAATTGGTAACCTCCATATTTGATATAGAAAGGAAGGAAATCCTCGTATGGATTATGTCATGAAAGACATACCTCAAAGGTTGGACTGAGAGGAACTAATTGGGTGTTTGACAAATACTAGGCCATAAATCTTGTATATATTGGTATTCTAGGAATACCTACCCCTAGGGATTGATTTACTCCATGTGATGGATCTAATGAGATCACGTTTGTTTGTAAAGATCAGAAAAAATGATAGGGATAAAGAGGTTTGTGTTAAGGAATACCAGTATATTTGAGGTTGGTGAAAACTTAAAACCTAGGATGAATGCTAGAGTTAATAAAGCCAAGGGTATTTGGTGTGGGCCTCTGTTTACGCATGTCAGGTGGGCCTCTTAGAAAAGGGGTCCGCCTCATCATGGACTTAACCCACAATGACAAGGAGTCCCCATCAGCCTTTTTAAAAATGTGACTGGACATTTATTTTTGAAAAATGAAATAATTTTTTATTTTAAAATTCTTTTAAAATATCATACTTCATTCCAAACTGGTCGACACAGTGGCTTCTGAGTAAGTGGTTCAATTATGAACCCGGAAAGGTATTAGGCACTCCAGTCCACTCGCATACGGGGTTACTTAAACCAGTTCAAACTTAGATTCTATTATCTATATTTGGTATGTGCATTAGTGAGTTTTATTTAAAAATCGTATCATGCATATACAAATGGTTTCCTTGCTAACTAGTACACGTGTATGCATTAGTATATATAAAACAAGTTATCTAGTAATGAATGTTCCATCTACTTAACACACCATCCAATAAAAATAATGATATAATAAAAAATAGAGGTGGGTAAGGAGCGTAAGGTTTCCCATGTAACCAACTAAACACAAGAAGGTTAATACTTAACATATATAATGCACATTGGTAACATTCATGAAGTGAAACATTCATGAAGTGACCTATTACAAACAAAATTAAAGAAAAAAAAATGAAGAGAATTCAAACATAGACTGATTAACTTCAGCTGTAGTAAAGTGGAATTGACTGGGCAAATGATTGTAGGGTTAGATTTGGATTCAATTAGACTTGGAGTGAAATCACATCTGGACTGGCCTGCTTATTGGGTTTGGGCCCAAGTGAAAAGCAACATTAAATATGGCCCCGCTTGGTTTTGGCATGGTTCAGCTCAACCCATTAGATAAAGAGAATACACACATGTCGAAAGTAGCAACTTAGATGCTACATCAATTAGCCCTTGAGGTATGAGGTCAAACAAGGATAGAATGGAATGACCATAGTCTTGCTTATCTGTTAAAACATTCTATATGTGTCTAATCCTCAAGCTCGGTGGCAATGGCTTGGACTACGGGTCACTATCACATTGGTGTCCACAATGAGTTAGAACTTAACTACAAGCTTGGTCCATCTTTTCCACCCCCTAAAATCTACCATGCCCGCATGCTACAGAGATCAAACTGTGAAAATGACTACCCAGGTAATGAAACCTCAACCATAACATCAGTGGGTGGTGAGGGAGTTGGACCTTGGCTGTGTAATGCTTGGTGATGCAACAAGCTCAACAGAAAAAGAAACCTATGCCAAAGTATTAATTATTTCGAAGACCAAAATCATCAATTTTATTTATTTTTCAGCCTATGCACTTACTTTCAACAACCCTTAAACAAAAACTCAGATCTATCTCCATGACCTTGCTTCAACCTTTGAAACTGCGTTCCGGATTTGGTAAGACAACTTAAAGAGTGCCTAAAGTAAGAATGACATTAGGGGCTGACACATCAGTGCTAAAAAGTGAAAAATATCCCCCAAAAAGTGTATTTCACTTTTTCAGTGCTGATGTGTCAGCCCCTAATGCCATTCTTACTTTAAGCACTCTTTAAGAAAAGACCCTTTTAGAACTCCATAAATCTATCCTAATCAAATTGTAGATTGCAAGGTTTGCTAATAGACCGTGGATTTATAAAAATGATGGAAATTTGGGTTAAGAAATGCAAAATGAGAGGGTTAGAACGGTTATGACGCTTGTGTATAGGGGTGAGCATGGGCCAAGCTCGGGCCGGGGCTTTCGCCGATACATTTTTAATAAACTTAGGCCTAGGCCCAGCCCTAATTAATTGATCGGGCCTCAGGCTAGGCTTCGGGCCGACTCATGAATTTCAAAAAATTTTAATGTTGAGATATAGGTTTGAACTCTAAACCTATCATGTAATAAATAATGCTTTAACTAATACCTTGTTTAGTAGCCACCTGTAATGTACTCATTTCATTTGAGTTTCTCCAAGCATATGTAGCCATGAAGTAATGATTTGTAATGAACTCATTCAAATTTATACTGATTTGTTAGCTACAATTAGCAATGAATCATCTTAAGTTTTTCTATAAAATGAAATGATTGAGGTTATCAAACACAAATCGGTGTAAATCTGAATGAGTTCATTACAAACCATCCCATTGTGGTTACAAAAGCCCTAACTCAAATGAAATGATTATATTATAGGTGGTTGTTAAACGCAGCCTAATTGAACTACAAAATTTTACTAGTTTTAAAAAAACATAGAAAATTATATATTTAAATTCCAAGGATTGTCTATTTTAAAAAGTACTAACAAGTGAACCTGTGCAAACCCGAGCATCACATAAAAAATAAATATAAATAAAATATAAAAATAAATAATAAGCAATTGTTAAAAAAGGCGATGAAAAAATCAATTAAACAACTATATAAATTTGTATTCAATTAATGTCTATTAAAAATGAGAGATATTAGAGAGATGG
>JAOXJP010162701.1:0-26869 GCA_025762735.1 Platanus orientalis
TCTTTAAAAAGGCTGGTGGCGACTCCAAACCATCGTGGGTTAAGCCCATGATGAATGGATCACTTTTCTAAGAGGTCTATCTGTCGTGCAAAAATCGAGGCCCACAAGCACCCAAACGAAAGTCCTCGAGGATAAATAGGGGTGAATCCTCTGCTCCTCCTATTGATGTCCATCCTAAAAAGATGAGACTTAGGTCCTGGACTAACCTGAGACCTGCTGCTACGACAAGACTGAGTCGTGGTCCTACAGTAAGGCTAGGCCGCCTTATTAATCCCATACCAATTATCATTAACTTGTCAGATTCTGAGGACAGACCCCCAATAATTAACTCGACTGATTCTGAAGATATCATCCCTATACCAGCAGTTGCTGCATCAACAGAAATGGAATCTTCTTTGGGATTTAGACCCGTTCTAAGTCCAAAGCCTGTCCTTGTCTATAATGAAGTGGAGTTGGAGTATTTTAACGATAATGCCAACTAGTCACGTGGAGCCCAGACTCGCCTCCTACATGATCTCACTGAAATGGACCCTGCGACAATCACAATACCATGTACTCAGGCTAGGGCTTTAGCTCGCTTGGACGATGTAGAGATGTATTTCAAGAATGCCAGGATTAGGAGGACTATAGAGTCTCTTTTACTGCTATTACTCATGCCAAAGAGACCTTAAGTCTTACTCAGCCTTCTCCCAATCTTGAAGTCCTCATTAAAGAGTTAGAGGAGAAGATAGTCGACCCAAATCGGAACCATGCAGAAGTGACTCGCCTAGAGAGCTTTACGAGTGAAGAATTGGAGATGTTGGCAGAGCATTTTTACCATATCAAGACAGAATACGCACGCCTTTGGTATCAACTGAATGGTTACACTACCACCTTGGAAGATAGTGAGGGTGGTGTCGAGCATAAACCACAATTGATTGCTCAATTCAAAGCCATCTTGACTACCAAACAAGAGAGGGAAAAAAATGAAACCCACCCTGAAGAAGCAGCTAAGCTGGTTGATGCTAATGTCATTCTCTAACAATAGACTCCTATCTCTGAAGCCCTTCAAGACAGACTTAGAGCTTTCATCTTAAAGAAATTTGTTTTCTTCTTTTTTTTCCTTTTGATGAATGGACATGTAATCCCTTTTCTTAGTCTTATCAATGAATCGTCTTTACTTTTCGTATTTCTAGAATCTTTGTGTTTCTGATTAGAATTGTCACATCTTCATGCTTTGTCCCAACTTGCTTACTTTCATTTAAATAGCCATAGTTGATGTTAAGTCCTTCTAAGCTAAGCAAGACGGTTGTCTGCGAATGTTGTGCACTTCAAAGGATCTTTACAAAATCTAAATTTGACCATTCTTATAGATTTAGAAGCCACCACTTTAACTTCTTAGAGGTTAAATGCGTGGCCAAGAATAGTCATGGCCATCTTGTTTTCTGTTATCCAACAGAAAACTTTTAATTTTGGTTATGGCGAATGAAAACTGTTTTTGTCATTCGCCGATAACATCCTAGCGAATAAGGAATTAACTTATCATTTGTGCACTAATATGTGGCAAATGGAATTTTATTTTCTCATTCGCACACTATTTTTGGATCTAGATTTGCGTTTTTCAAGAGGTAATGAGAGCTACCAACACACGTCTCTTCAATTACCTACACATGGTGAAGGAAATGACGCTTTTTCCCTTATGAACATGTGTGCTCTTTCAAATCCCTTCTGTTCTGCCCCAATTACCCCCACGTGTATAAAAAGGGTTTTTCATTGTCTTCCTTAGTCATCTAAGACAAAATTTTAGAATCCGCCATTATCAATCGTGTGAAACTTTCAACCCTCATTCACTTTGCCTTGAATCCCTGACTTCAAACCTTCCAACGATTCCTCTTATCCTAGCGAGCATTCCATCGCCATTCTTTGCCATTTTCAATCATGAGAAATCCCTATGTGTGAACTTCTTCTCTTTCTTAAACCCAAAACCTTTCTTTTGATTCTAAGCGAGTTTTAAGCCTTCAAACACTTATTTCATTTAGATAAATAGCTTAGGCTCGAGACTAGGATCATTTTGAGATGAAGCTTGTTTGTTTTGGCTTTATTTTGACAGTTTTATGCTCTAAGGCACCTCCAAGAATTCCAGTCTTCGTCTCAGGTGAGGATTATGTTTTTTACAACCATTCAGTGCTTTAAATCTGGCTTGAGTGATTGCAAAACAGTCTCCTTGTGTTCACTCGTGGGTAGAGGCGCCTCATATTCGTGTTCTCCTTGCTTGGCAAGATGTTGGCTGCGAATAGGTTGAAAGTTTCTCATCCATTCACAACAAAGCACAATGACATCAACTCTTATTGTTGCAAAAGTGTGTGTGAATGGAAATCAAAATCCTCATTCGCCACGAAAAACACACACTCGTGTAAAAATTTGTAAGATGTTAAAATGTACACACTTACTTAATTTCTGAATTTGGCTTATCTTTTTTGTAGAGTCATGGCTCACAAAAGGAAACTCTTATATGACCGTGAATGTCACAAGAGCTTCCTTTCTCTCATTCGTCAATTGCTTGAATGAGGTCGTAGTTGAAGTCTTTTCGACCCCAAATTCCATGACCCAATAATAAACCATGCACTAAGTCCTCCCGTCTATATTAAACACATCTATAAAGGTTGGTCCGGTTTGGATGATCAAGCTCACCAAGATAACTCAGTCCATGACACACTTCTTCCCTCTATTGAAAAATGAGAGACTCTTAAGGATTCTACTACCAGTGATTTTAGGAGTTTCATCTGAAATATTTGATTAGGAGAAGCAGCATGGGTTAGCCAAAACTACAGGGGATCTTCTTCCTTTTCTGTCGAAGGAAATGGGAGGCTGTTATTGAGCATTGTCTTAGCAAATACTGCACAAAGATAGATGTAGGAATTGTTGAAGCACTACATGGTTCCATTGGCAACTTTGATAAGCATCACGCGATGGTGGTAGAGGCAATTTCAAGGTGGTGCCCTGACACCAACATCTTTTTATGTCAGTATGGCGAGCTGGGGATCTCATTGTGGGAATTTATTAGCATAAGCTACTTGCCTTTTGAAGGGAGACTGATGGAAGAATATATCACTTTTAATGCACACTTCGATATGCTTTCCTCCAAGTGTTGAAGGTGTTCCAAATATTCTCTAAGTTCAATGACCTGAACATTTTGTGTGGTAGTTGGCTAGGCCGTATTTGCTAGGGTCCTTTAGGCATGTCTGCTAGGGCTAAACCTTTACCATGGACTAAAGATAATGTCTGACGAAGCATTGATCTTGATGGCCTCGCATTCTTAATTGGTGTTTATGCTGCCTTTTGAGTGAATGGGCCCTCCCAAGTAGCATGGGTGATTGTATTCTCCCTGGTGTGTTTATTGTTACCGCTAATCTTGCTGACGGGATACGCATAAACTTAACAGTCCCTAGTCATTGTTGTTTATATAACGGTTTGCGAGGCATCATGGAAGTGGGCCTCCAAGAAGGCTGGATTGGGGAGAAATTAGTGTACTTTCCCCTTCAATATTTTGTGCATGGTTGGGGCTGTACTTCCCTTCCATTTATCAGAGAGGAGAGCGAGATCTTCACAAGATTACGTACATTAACACTTTGAAGAATCAAAGAGTAGAGATGGTGTTACATCCTATTGCGTTATTCTACTTTACTCAGAAGCTCGTCCTCATCCCCGATCACTTGTTTGGTAATCAGACCTTAACAGATGACGGGTCGTTATTGAGAGAGGCTTAGGCATACTTTTGTTCTCTCAAGAGCGAACTAGCCTGGAGAAGAGACAACCATTTCCATATGGAGGTCTCTAATCCACATAGATTTGCTCACCAATTCTTTTGCTTTCAAGGACTTGTTTCCTTTCTTACTCGCGTGAAGACAATAAGTAAGGCCACCACTTTGGAGAAGATTTAAGAGGCCTATATGTTCTTTGTGAGGTTGGGGACAAGTAGTCGGGCGGTTATACCCGAGGAAATGACCATGCAAGATAACCTTCAATTCAATTATCGTTATGCTAAATGGTGGTATAACTCATTTTTTCTATAATAAGATATAATGAGGACAAGGCCAACTCTAATGTTATCTTTGATGACGGTCAAGGTACTATAATAATGGCCGACAAGTCCTACAACAAGACTTTAGCCCAAAAGACATTGGCCTTGCAATGGCCCAAGAGATCTAATAAGAGGCCACAGGGCCATCAAGAAGACAAAGAGGCGATTCCACAGCCTCCCTAGGCTATTGAAGAAGATGAAGAGGAAGAACAGTCGTATAAGCCAAAGAGGAAGAGGGGTACGAGAAGCAAGTCTAGTGAGAGAAAACCCCAATGTATCCCATCTCCTAACTGGGCAAGGGAACAGAAAGGATGTATCCCATCCATAAGGATGATTTTGAAGATATCAGGGGCTATCCCATTGAAGAACCCCGACAGCCAATAGAAGGGGTAACACAACATGAAATACCCTATACCAAAGAATTCTTGTCAGGGGGTAAGACTTTTGAGGATCGAGTGCATCTAGCCAATATACTACCCGTGATGCAAGAGCAAGGCCTAATATAGCCTTTCAATCATCCTTTCCATGTTTCTACTTAACAGAGGGTTGTACCTGAGAGTCAAGATGAACGAGATGTTGCTCCAGTTAGGCCCGGTGTATCTAGAAAATCAAAAAGGTCATTGGATATCCAACATTATGCCTCCCATCAGCAATTGTATAGTGTTTGCAGTGTAATTCAATGAGAGATAGCGGCTCTATGGGAGCACGGGTCATCTGTGCAAGATTTAATCATTACCATAAATGGCTATGCCTTAAAGGGTCATTTTCTAGATTACATCTTTAAGAGAGTGACTGGCATCACAAGGGAGCTTTCTAGCATATTTCCCTACTGGCCAAGATATCTCATCAGTAACCCATGACTCGCTTCCTGGTCTTATAGAGAATATTAGGAGGGAGTTAGCAACCATAGGGAGGAACCTACCCTTTATTACTTCTGAATCCGCTCATGGGACAGTGGAGAAATGTCTGGGAGAAGATGAGGCATTTCGTTTTGGGGTTGAGTGTTCTCTTGCCACCGACCAACCTGTTCATTTTGGTGATGAGCCTGCCAATGCAGAAGAACCAGTAGCTTAGGTCCAACAGGCCTTAGCTACATCACGCAAGATGGCCAGGGAAGAGCCCTATGTCCCTTTTAAGGGAAAAGGTGCAGTCGAAGATGTTGAGCCCCCAAGTGTTACCAACACAAGGACCTCTTCAAGTGCTCAAGAAGTTGATGGGTCTTCAAGTGCATTTTTCTGGCAAGGGGCATGGAATCCTCCTTTACCAACCGCTACCGGAGAGCATGTCCAAGTACATTTATGACCTCAACATATTTACCACTTTAATGTTCTTTTATTCTTACAATTATTTGATGACAGGTCACCATTGAAGAGTTAGCGGAGCCGACGCCCCCTGAGGTACAGAGACAGATTGTTGATGAAAGTCGTCCTCAAGTGACTGAGACAGAGGAGCATCGTGTCCCAGAGGTAGATTTGCCACCTAGACAGGCAATCAGTGTTTATTGTATCATCACCCTTAAGGAACAACAAGACCTTGTTGAATCCATGTTGAATTTTGAAGAAACAGATATGAACTCCTCATAGGATTCTGAGGCATTTATGGGCCTTCAAGTGCCATCTGACAACCTACAAGATGTGGTTATGTCAGAAATAGAAGAATTGGTAGATTATGAGGGCTCTGATAAGGATGACCAGGGATGGGCTAACGGCTCTGGGAAAGAGTTTTATTGGCCGATGAGTTAGGCAACACTAGCAAGAGTCCTAATGAATCACTTCCAACTACCGCTGAGGCAAGTGACCAGGTTTCTGATGATACAGATAAAGAGGCTCCTACTGATGATGAACCCTCTAACTCTACTGATGCGAGGATGTCTGAAGCGCACAGCCCTACTGAAGCTAATGAGTCTTAGGCCAGGGCTATTGGCATGGCTGATAAATCTATGTCTCCACCTACTGGTGATGCTCTCACTACTCTTCCTTCTTCAGCTATTGGGGAAGATGACATTGTGGTTGATAAGGTGTCACTTATAGAGGTGATTAAGGAAGAAACTTCGGTTGGAGAGAAGCTGAAATCTGATCATCCCACACCATCTACAAATGAGAATCATCTTCGAGATGAAATAAACTCTAAGAAAGGTATGTATGTTATTCCCTTCCACATTATTCATGTCATTCATACATGTCTTCCCATGTATTAAACATTTCTTTCATGTTTAATCCACTTATTGAGGAGGGGCTCCCTACGAGGTGGGATCCTATTGAAATCACTCCCATGGGTCATGGTAAGCTTTTCTTCTTATTGTGAACACATTCTAGCATACCCTTGTTAACACTTCTTCATTTTACTTGCCCAGATGAAATCATGAGTACCGCTAGTGCCCTCTAGTGTTCTTCCAAAATTACCTCAGCACGCGTGATTGTTTAAGAATTACTTGCGGATATAGTGGCCTTAACACCTTCATCGCCTAATCTTACAAGTATCAGGGATGAGGTGTTGGAGGCTTTGGCCAAGGATGTAGAAACCCACATTCGTAATGATGTGTTTTGGCAAGGAGTAGAGACGTATTTTGTTTCCCTAATAAGGCAATCATCACTAGAAATGGAACTTAAAAGTATCGGGAGCAGCGTCGAAGTCCAGGCTAATTTGGACGCGGCAGAGGTTGAGAGGAAGACCCTTATGGAGAAGCTAGACCAAGTTTATGATTCAGTGGCCAGTATAGATAATGCCTTGGCCGATGCCCAAGAGGAACTGATGAGGGTGCAGGCTCAAATTGAGACTCTCATGACCACCAGAGAAGTGAGAGCAACGGAGGGGAGTGCTCTTGAATTCAGAATCTCTATAGTTTCTTCCAACATAGATCGTCTTTGTGAAGAGCTCATCAAGAAAGGTGATCAAATTCGATCTTCTTTGACTGAAGAAGAGGATTTATACAAATGTCTCATTTCCACCTTCCCAAAATAATGTAATGGGGAGGATGTAAAAACTTTTGATGAAATAAAAGACCATGTTTTATCCTTTATTATCTTGTCTTTCTCTCTTCTTTCTTTAAATTATTTTTTTTACTCAACATTGTGAGAGTCGAGTAAGGTAAACTTTATAAGAGTTGAATGTAACTGACATTATAAAAGTCATGTTTGGTAGACATTATGAGAGTCAAATGTTATTTGACTTAATAAGAGTCAAACATGATAAAAGTTATACGAGTTTGATATTATGGGATCACCTGTAAACACTATGGGCATTATAAGAGCCATATATTGTGTGACATTATGAAAGTTAAAATGGGTTGACTTTAAAGGTTGAGTGTAATTGTTCCTTGGCATTATGAGAGTAGAATATATCGACTTTATAAGAGTTAAAGATCATAAACCATGGTCATGTGTGCCTTTTCAGGTATTACACCCTTTATAGTAAATATCGTGACAATATACACATATATTCCTGAAATAGCATTGGCGTGATCGCTCTGTCAATGGTGTCAAACTGTCACTTTGCAAAAGATGCTCAAGTGGCGCTGAATTTAAACCGTCACAACAGGTGAATCTGTCACTTCATTCTTTTCCTGAGACTCCCCTTTCTGAAAGATTATGGCCGTTCATATTTATAAATAAGCGGGTTGTTCCTACTTCCCCTCTCATTCCATCGGCTTTATGAATACCTTCGTCTTGAGCAGCAGACACGGCTCTCAAAAGAAAGGTTGTCAGTGTTCCCAAGGTTAGAGAACTGCCCAGATCGTGTGAAGCGAGATGAGTCCTCCTCATTTGAGGGGAAGGATGTTGAGCCTTTATTTGACCATGGTACTCTTTAAGCCCTTTGTTCATTCTATGCTCCTTTTTTTTTGTTCTCATAGCCTGATGCTACTGATTTCTTTTGCATATGTAATAAGGATACCTACAATTGAAGAGGTGGAGACAAGAGTCACTGAGGCTCGTCGCGAGTGTGATGCGATGATTAGGCATTTAGTTGGCCTATCTGCTGAGGAAGAGGATGTTCCTTTTGTTAATCAGAAAATCTTGGACACACTAGATCATATAGAAGCATGTGTTTACAATTGTGAGTTTAGGGGCATAGTCATGTGCCTTCTTGATGTTTTGTCCCAACTTTGCAAAGCAAAGGACATAAAGGTTTTTAAAAGGGCTAGAGCATGATGTTCGCTTACGCCTCCAGGAGTAGGAGATCAAAATGGCTGACCTAACCTCCCAACAAACCCGAGTGTTAAACGAGATTGGGCCATTGGTGAGGGATGTCGATGAATTAATGGTGCAAATGGAGGCGTTAAAAGAATACTTCAACAAAGTCATGAATTGCCCAAAAACTCGCAAGAGGTTCGTCAATCATGTGGGCAACTCTATTCGCCGAACCATTTATATGGTGGACCATTGTAGAGGAGAATTGATGAGCTGAGAAATCAACCAACGTAATGAAATCACTAGGGAGGCTATTCATAACCTGAATGCAGCGCAGTCAGATGTCAATTTGACGAACGACGCTTTAGAGGTGAAAGCAAAAGGGTTGCCTTCGTTGCGTGCCAAACTCCTTAGTTTTAGTAGTCCTAACTCAGCAGGAGACTAAAAATGTAATGTAGGAGGTATAGCGGGATGCCCTTTGTAGCCGAATCTCATATTAATGAAATTTTAATTTTCATCACTTATGTGCCCTTTTAATCTTAAAGTTTTGCGGAGTTATACTTTCATATTTTCCCCCTCCCCCCCCTTTAAGAAACATATCATGTAGTTATAAGACAAAATGATATGGTTTTCAAAGAGAGAATGTGGAGTGGGAGTTAATGGGGCTACCCCTGTCTAGTTAAGGCAGACTGCCTACATACCCTGAAACAGGATCAAGCCTGGTCATAGTTCAATTATGAGATTTTTGGTATTTTGTCCATTTTTTGCGCCTAATGGTTGCCCACTAGGACTGGGGTTCACTTAACTTTTGCATCACAATGCCATTGCTGGTTTTCATTGTGATCAGGGAGAATTTGATCTTGCCATTTATGGATTGTTTTACTCATGGTTCCCATATGGGTTTTCGCCACGCCCTTTTCATCACGCATAATGCATACTTATCCCTTTTTTGCCCTTAGGATCCCTTAACCTAAGACTAGGGTGTGCCTACTTTTTGCATCTCATTACCATTGCTAGTTTTTTAATGAGATCGGCAATGATTTTTTTTTTTTTGAGAGGGAAGGGTTGCATCCAGGGGAAGTAGAAGCCCGGACTACCTACATACCTGTGTATGATAGGATCAAACCAACGTAGTTCCATGAAGACCATTATGGGTCGTTCTAAGGGTAATACTTGTTCAAGAATCTGGCATTAGTAACCAGAAGGATTTGGTTGCCTCCACATCATGAAGCAAGTATGTGCCACTCTTTCAACGGCATATGGGTCGTCCCATGTAGAGGCAAATTTACCCTTCTTTCTCCTTATGGGATCGAGTGGTGATCTGACAAGAAGAACGAGCTCGCCCTTGGTAAAAGAGTTAAGCTTACCTTTCTTGTTATAGGCTTTGGCCAAGCGTGCTTGGTATAATTCTAATTGTCGTTGTGCGACGAGCCTAGATTCATCAGGGGTTTCTAGGTCTGAAAGGCAAATATTAGCGGCCTCTGCTTCTGTCAGCCCGTCCTATATGGCAGCCCGTAAAGATAGAATCTGGACTTTAATTGGAAGAACTGCCTCTACTCCAAATACCAAAGTATGGGGTTGCTTATGTAGGCGTATGAAAGGTGGTGCGGTATGCCCAGAGTGCTTCCGGTAGGCGCTCATACCAGTCCTTCTTGTGCCTAGCCACCATTTTTTTTATGATCTTGCAGAGGTTTTTGTTAAAAGCTTCTACTAAGCCATTAGCTTGGGGATAGTATCTTGAAGAATGCTCGAGGTTGATATTGTACTTCGCCATAAGTCGGTATAGAGGTGAACTCACGAATGGCTGCCCATTGTCTGTGATTATGTGGTTAGGGACACCGAACCTGTATATGAGATGAACTTTGATGAACCAAATGATGTTAGAGGCTTTAATCTCTCTTAGGGCTACAACCTCTGCCCACTTGGAGAAGTAATCTGTGGCGGCTAAAATGTACTGGTACCCTTTTGTAGAAGTCAGGGTAATAGGACCCACTATATCCATCCCCCATTTAGAAAATGGCAATAAGCAAGAGGTGGTGTGTAGTGGTTCGGCAAGTACATGGTCATAATCACTATGCAATTAACAAACACGGCATCTTTTGGCTTATTCAATACAACCGACCACCATTGTTGGCCAGTAATAACTGAGCCTCTTCAGCTGGTATTGAAGCTTAGGACATGCACTTCAATCATCACCGCATTGGCCTCATCTGTTGATAGGCAACGCAACAATATGCCACTGAGTAACCTCCTATATAGTTGATTGCCCTATAAAGTAAATCGAGTGGCTCGTCGTCGTATTTCGACATGCTTCACAAGGTCGGACGACTCACTTTTATCCATGAGATGTTAGCTGAAGGGTTCGCGCCAGTCTTCTTCCTCCGTTGTTGGTTTACCATCTATATTCTAGTCATCACATTCGTGTAGTTCAGTGTTGCAAACATGGAGAGCATCATCCTCAATGGTACGGACAATGGGGGCACAACCCTTCTTTCACCAATGTGAATGACGAGATAATCATCCCTTGGATGATGAGGGATGTTGCCAAACTAGCTAGTGCATCAGCTTGCCCATTATGGTTTCTTCTTATATGTTGAATCCGCAAACTCCTAAACAATTTTGCCAAGTCTTTAGCCTTTGAAAATAAGGTGTGAAGCTCAGCTTTTTAATATGGTAGAGACCATTCATCTGGCAAATGATGAGCTTTGAATCACCATAAACCATGAGGTCGGCTATAAGGATTTCCAATGCTAGCTCAAGGCCAGTAATTAAAGCTTCATACTCAGTTTCATTGTTTGAATGCCCTTTTGTTAGCATGAGTGCATGACGATGCCATTTTCTAGTGTGACAAAAATAATGCCAACTCCTGAAGACTTGTTTGTGTTGTCCCTCGGGGTAGCAGAGGGACCCAGGGATGCACCATCAAAGAACATTTCCCAATCTTTCTTTATCTGGACTTGCATGACATTTTCATTAAGTAACTCCATTTGAAGTGGTGAATTGTCAGCTACTGGGTGCACGGCCAAGAAATCTGCTAGCGCTTGACCTTTAACTGCGCATTGTGGGGCATAATGGATGTCAAATTCTGAGAGGAGAACAGTCCATTTTGCGATACAACCTTGTACTGAGGGGTGACTCATAATGTATTTCAATGGGTTAGCCCATGATATGAGGTAGACTGTCATGGTAAAGAGATAATGTCTCAACTTTTGTAGGGCAAAGGCCAAAGCCAAACAAGTCTTTTCAATGGGAGAGTAGTTTAACTCAGCATAGACCATTGTTCTACTAAGATAATACAAAGCGTGCTCTTTGCCTTCTTCGCTATGTTGGGCTAGCAGTGCCCTAAGAGATGATTCCATGGCTGCCACGTATAAGAGCAACGGTTTACCCATAGTCGGGCTCATGAGTACAGGCAGATTCAGCAAATATTGTTTAATACTGTCAAAAGCATTTTGACAGGCTTGGTCCCATACAAAAGGAACTCCCTTCTTCATTAAACGTGAGAAGGGCTGACAATGTCCTACAAGATTTGAAATGAACCGTCGGATATATGCGAGTTTGCCCTATAATCTCTTTAGTTCAGAGATATTCTGTGGTGTTGGCATCTTGATTACTGCTGTAATTTTCTTAAGATCAATCTCGATTCCCCTGTGTTGGATGATAAATCCGAGAAATCGCCCTGATGATACGCCAAAAGCACATTTAAGAGGGATCATTTTCAAATTATAAGAATGAAGTCGTTAAAAGAGCCAATCTAGATCAGTAATGTGATGCTGCCTAAGTTTTGTCTTTACAACCAAATCATCGACATAACATTCGACCGCATTATGTAACAGATCCTCGAATATGTAGGCCATCACCCTCTGATAAGTGGCACCAGCATTCTTTAAACCGAAGGGCATGACCCTATAACAAAATATTACAATCAGTGTACAAAATGTGATGGCCTCTTCATCCTCTAGAGCCATTTGTATTTGATTATATCTTGAATAACCATCCATGAAAAAGAGAGCTTTGTACCCCATGGTAGCATCAACCAGTAACTCTATGAGTGGCAGAGGGAAGTCGACCTTTGGGCATGCGCTATTGAGATCCCAATAATCAATGTATACCCTGATTTGTCCATTCTTTTTCTGTACAGGCACAATATTAGCCCACCATTTTGGATATCGAACCTCACGAATGAACTTGGCTTTAAGTAGTTTTTCCACTTCACCCACTATTTTGTTAGCAATATTATGTCTGGCTTTATGGGGATGTTGTTTAACAGGATATTGGGCTGGGTTGATGGCAAGTTGATGGATGGCCACATTGGGATCCAAACCTGGCATCTCAGAGAATTTCCAGGCAAACACTTCCCAGTTTAGCCTAAAAAATTCTAGGTATTGCATCTACTCTTCTGAAGAAAGACATGCACTAAAGAATGTAGGATAGAAGCCATCCTCCTTTCCTAGATTTACCTCGATTAGATCATCCACTGTTGTTTAACCTCCATCTTAAAGTTCTGGAGGGGCGGGCATCACTGAGCCCATGATAAAGTCTTCAGAAGGCAACGATAGTGTTTCTACAAATAAGCACTCAAAGGAAGCGTCTTCGAACAAGTCAATTCCATGTGTCATTATCGCATGTGAAGACACTTTTAACTTTGTGGGCTTTTTTGCTTAACCCTCTTGTGTCGTTTTTGTTTTTAGAATGAAGAACTAATTGCTCAAATTGCTGGGTTTGAACTTCCTTGCCTTTATAAGAGTTCTTCCATTTCCCCTGCTGATCAAAGCTAGAGTTCTAGAGTAGTTGAGTAGCCAATTTTATATACGAAAATAGATCGGTCCAGTCCTGGAGTTCGCGCTCCAAGGTAGGTCTTGAATGATTAGGAGGCTGGGCAAGGCCTTCATGCAAGAAGATAGAGGGTGTCCGGTAAGGATCAACACGTACTCCTAACAAATGTGCTAGAGGAAGAACAAAATCCTGTGTTATTAACTCAGGTAGTAATAAGGGTTTGCCCTTAGTAGTCTTGGCACCGTGCTTTACCTTCAGCTTCCTGGGCTTAGTTCCACCTTCATTGTTTCTTATTGGAGTTTCTATGGGGTCAGGCTTTTGGTAATATATAACATCAGTGAAATAAGCTTCTACCATTTAAAAGGGATTATTATCAGCTATTATGGTGCCCTAAGTGTCTTGCATGGGGTACTTGATACATTGATGAAACATTGATGGGACAACTTGGAACTTGTGCATCCAAGGCCAGCCTATGAAAGCGCTGTAAGCGGTATCGGCATCTATCACATAAAAGGGTGTCCAATCCTCAATGTGGCCAAACTTTATCCTTAGCCTAATGGAGCCTAGAGAACACTACTCATTTTGATTAAACCCTTGGATGACTACTGTGCTAGGCCAGAGTTGAGATGAGTTTACCCCCAGATAGTCTAGTGTTTTGGTCGAAAGTATATTGATTATTGAACCACCATCAATCATAACCCTAAACACAGGCTGATTATCGATAGAACCTATAATGAATAAGGGTCAGTTGTGGCTAGGATCATCGGAATACTAATCAGTATATTCAAAGGTGACCGTGGGCATGCATAATCCCTCTCATGTCATAATTTACCAAGAAGCCCTAGCAATCTCATCATTTATGGCAAACTCATCTGGGTGAGTTAAAGCATAGATCATGGATGCCCTGAGCTCTGGTGACATGTGGAGAGCATCATAAATTGTCAGTCTTTTTGATGACTTAAGTCTTTTTGATGGCTTTACTATGTTCAGCTTCTATAGTTGTCTTTTTTATTACATCAACTTGTTGATTGGCAGTGGGGCCTCGCGGCGGGATCTGCTTTCTGGACCGCAACTTGACTTGATTAACATGTTAAGGATGTGGTTGTCTCCCCTCCACTGGGGTAGTGATTTTAAGTTTGGTAACATTGTAAGCCCCTATTTGCGAGTTATAAGATATTTCATTCTCAGAGAGGTCTTGAGAAGGAGAAGCAGAAGCGAAGCTAGACTCATCATTACTAGGGTCATTTGAGTCAGTGACCAATGACAGCATGTCTTAAAGGTCTAAATCATGACGTCAAGTCAACCATAGATTTGGAACATCATCATCCTCGTCAGCTAAAGTTGAGTATTCACTAGCATCCATATCAATGTCCCATTGGTCTTGGGGTAAGAACTGCACTACACTCTATATGTACTGGAAGTCATGCCTATACGCCCTTTGTCGAAGACAGAAATGATCGATGAGCATTGGCCATGAAGAAACATAACATGATGGTAATGTTAAGTACCAATGAAAAGTATGTGAGTCCAAAGAAACCGGGAAAAGTCGTACCAAAAGATTGTGGGTAGTGGTTGGCAGACCTGTTTCTTGCAGAAAATGATTGGTGTAAAAATGGGGATCCTCACTCCCTATATATAGTGTGAGCGGGGAAAGCTGATAGTCTTCAGGGAACTTGGTAAGGTAAACCTCATGTCTAATAGGCTGGCTTATTTTACCAAACCATCGTGAGTCCAGCAATTGGGCAATGATTTGATCAGGGGCACCATCAAATTCCGCATATGTTTGTTATTGAAAAGGTTATCTCAGGGGATCCATATTCCAAGGATCATAGGGTTCCATGTCTGGCCTCATGAATTCGTGGATAAACATCTCGATCAAAAGGCCCCAAGAAGGTATACTTTGTGGAGCTAGACCCATGTACCAATCTAATGGCAGATCATCTAAGGAGAGTGAGAACAATCGCAATAGCAAATTGTCATTGTGCAATACCTCTCTACATGATATCATGAACTGAAACAAATGATGCTGCGGACATTGGTAGTTTTTATTTGAGAAAGTGGCGAACAACGGGACCTCGAAACCGGGTGAAAACGCCTTGAAATAGACTACACGACGACAGGGGAAAGTTCATCGCCTGAACTTGGCTAGTACATTCTGAAACTACGTGTATTTCTAGGGTGTCATTGACAGACGGGTAATCCTAGTGGACCGTAACTAAGGGTCTTGTATGGTACCTGTTAATGCAATGGAGATACCCTCGATGTTATATCTATAGACCGCCATTGGAAGAGTTATCCTTTTAGAATGATCTTGGTATGTTATGGTATTTCTACGACCAATCGATCACTATTGTTAATCCTTGTGGCATTGGTGCCCGATGTGGTTCTCTTCGTGAGTGAGGGTTTTTGTCACGTACAATTGACATCATATTACAAGAAGCTATCAAGGATTGGAGTAGATATTCTGTCATGAACTCTTCTAAAGTATCCAACAGCCAAAGGGGTTGTTCTGACAAGTCATCCCCCAATGGTGGTGATATGGAGTCCGTGGTTCTAGGAATCTTCTCCTTGTTCTATGATATCGCTTGGAATCTTCTTTTTTGTATTATTTTCCCCCATTATTGTCATCATTCCCATCATCCTGGATGTCAATAAAGTCAACCATATCTTCATCAATGAAGATGACATTGACGGTTGTGGCTCTCATATCTGCGTCTAATTCTATGATATTTTTATCGATCAGTTCTTGAAGCTTGTCCTTAAACACAAAGCAATCTTGTAATGTATGCCCTAGAATGTGGTGATATTTGCAATACTTTAGGTCATTGACTTTATCAGCTTTTGTCGGTCTTTTTGACTCAGGGAGTATGATATCTTGAGATTCAATTATTTGCTTGAAGAGACTCTCCAAATCATCGGGATGGAAGGTATAGGCTTTCTCTTGACGCTTTTTCATGCTTGGCCTTCTGAGAGGAGTTTCTTGCTCTGTTGGCTTGGTTGCCTCTGTAGTATGTTTAACCTTCAACTTAGTGAGTGGCCTCTTAGCGCTAACCATGGCTGATTCCATCTTGTTAACCATCATTTTTCCTCTCCTTTCATGCTTATGGTCTAGCAACCTTCTTTCTAAAGCAGATGCCTTAGATATCAAATCATCAAACCCAGAGTACTTATGGGCCGTGAGATAGAGGAAACATTCAAAGGCTATATTCTGTAGGCACATCTCAAGGAGCGTCTTAATCAGAGGAGCATTCTCACAAGCATAAGACATATTTTTCCATCTGTTGATGAAGTCCACAACTGACTCATTGTCCCGCTATCTTTCATTAGTCAATCATACAACTTCATAGGCCTGTATGTGCCATAGAACTATTGTACGAATACCCGTTTCATCGAATCCCAGTCTGAGATAGTATTAGGCTTCAAATTTGAATACCATGTGAAAGCGACCCCATCTAGGGATTGCACAAACAATTTTTATAACAAGTCATCTTGTTGGGTAATAGCACCACACCAAGACTTGAAATAAGCAATATGTTAGTTCAGACATGTTGTCCCATTAAATGTGTTGAAGTGAGGTTGGACAAACTTCGGAGGAAAAGGTGTCGCATCCACATGTAGAGGATATAGTTTCCTAGTAATGTATGTGCTTGCAGTTTCTTGGTCTTTTTATTCATTAATCATTTATGTTATCATTGTCTACATGTAGTTAGGGTCTATCATGGGTGGAACCTGATACGCATATGGTCCTTGTGGCATAAAGGGAGGTTGTGTATACGCAGTATAACCATTGTAACTATATGTCCATGGAGATGTGATTCCATGTAAAGGTAGCTCATGTTAGTGATGAGGGGCTTGGTGAGCTCCTTATGGATGTGGACCTTATGGGGGTCTTTGTATAGGTGGCCTTTGTCAAGCAGATATATTGGGCGCAACACTTGTGGCTAGGGCGGGTCTAGGCAGAGTGGCAAAGGCATACTCAGGTGTATAACAAGCGTACCCCCCTTGCACTTGGTTAAGGATAGCTGGCCTTACTGATTCTACTGTGATGAGATTAAGGTTTGATGGAATTGTACCCTCTTTTAAGTGTGAGCTGCTTAATCATGGCTTTTAACTCTGTTGTGGCGGTGTCTTAAGCGGCCAGGCAACAATCTCGATTTTTTATCTGAGCTCACCATTCAGTGGTTGTAATGTGTTCCCCTTCAGAATCGGAACAGTAATACCTAAGGTCTATGTTTTCTACATTTGTTGTGGGGTCAATAGGCAAATCCTGACCTCTACTTGACCCTACTATTGTAGCTTGAGATCCTTGTGAAGTAGAGGTAACATTAACTGTTGCAGTGGCCCTATGTATGGTGTATGGGCTATCCTCATAATAAAACATGACGGGAAAAGCTACAAGACCCCTCCCGATAATTGGAATCCTCTTGAAGGTGCTCTGGGTGTTTTGGCACTTGCATCCAACTGACTTTTGGTCATCATACCAACAGAGTTAAAGGCTTATGATTGTGACTCAGAAGAACTAGGAGTATCAACAGAAAAGTCTTTTCTTACCCCAGCGAACATTACTGCTACATAGGAGTTATGGGCAAGCCCAAATCTCTTACCTTTGCTGACGTGGGGTGTATGAACCAGATTGTCTTTGTCATTGGAAGACAAGAGGGGGTTACCTCTTTATGGGTGTGCCCATGGTGGCATTGAATTGATTTGTATACCCCCCATTTTTGGTTGCTTATAAAAGAGCTGGTGTACCTTGGCTTTTTGTTTATATTCAGCGGGCACAGCTCTCCTTCTTTTTGGCAATTTACTTCCTTCACCGCCCCTTAGGGAGATCAAATCGAGTTAAGAGCATTGAATTTTTGAACTCTACTCTTTATTGTTTTGCCAGTTGTGCCTCTTAAGGGGGGTGTAAGTAACCATGTTGTCCTGTGACTAGTCATTTTTAGGGGTCCCTTTTTCTTATTTTGTAGGTTTCCTTCTTAGTCAAATGGTTTAAATACTTCAACCTGATTGATAATATACTATTTTATCTAATCCCTAAGCATTGTGGGAACTTCTGTAAGAATAATATGGACTATAGTCAAACCCTAGTCTTCAGGTGGCAAATGGAGATTTTGTCTCAGGCCTAGAGACGTGCGTGAATGAGGATTTACTTGTTCATTCACCATGGCCTTATTGTGCCAATGTCGTTGCTTCTGGGACTGCAGAATTACATGCAAATGTAGAATATTATCCTCATTCGCCACAACCATATTGCGCAAGTATCGTCGCTTCCAAGAACACAAAATTGCGCGTGAATGTGAATTTTCATCGTCATTCACCACGGGAACTTGCACTAAACTATGTGCGAATAACGCAGAGTCACTAACTCAGGCTTCCCATTGGTGAGTGTAGTTAATTACATGTCTATGCCCTCGAGGCTTTCCCCTTTTCTTTGCTGCATAATGCCTGCGTCTGTGAGCATTTTCCCGCGAATGAGAACTTTCTATGTCATTCGCTAGCCCATATCTTGGCAAATGTGAATGTGTATGTTCATTCGCACACTTTTGTTGCAACGAATGAAATTATGGGCCCTTGTCCGAAACAACATTCTATCTTTTTCTAAAGGCTTCAATGGCTTTTAACTATTTGCTTGATTCAGATTTTGGTATCCATTGTTTCATTGACTTATTTGAAATGATTCGGGAGCATATCCCCTTAATTTAGCATTAAACTTATCCTTTTTGGCTGAGATAGGCAGTGTTGTCACAGCCCTGGGGGAGACTAATGCCTCAACCCCTGGTGAAGTAGGGAGACTGAAGCCTCAACCTTATGTTGGGAGACTGAAGCCTCAACCATGGGTGGGTTTTGGGAGACCGAGGCCTCAACCATGTGGATAGATGGTGGTGGGGAGACCAAAGCCTCAACCCATGTTTTCCTTGTGACTTGTGGCAAACAAGCAATGGTTTCCACAGTTGTAACTCCATTGGGGTACCTATTAAAGCATTGAATAGCCATTAATATAGGGAACTTAAAGAGAGATGAGAAGAAAGTTTAGTCCCATCGGGCGTGCCGAAAATTTGTAACACCAAATTTTGAGTCGTGTATGAGGCAAAATTCGTTAAGCAAATTACCTAGCCATTTTAGAGGCTAGTTTATTATTTTTATGAGTGGAGACTAAAACTCCAAGTTTGATAAACTTGTTAATTATAGATGTTTAGCATAGCCAACCTCTGATTATCTTTAAGCCATGTATCATAAAATAGAGTCACAATCACATAAAAAAGAAGAAGAAAGGGGAAGTAAAAATGCTCTTTCAAATGTATATATATGGATTACACTTGTTCATTCATCAACCAGTTCACCTATTTGAAACTTGATTCGTCTTCAAGCTCCCTATGATATCTTCTTAGGGAGTTTGTAAAGGTATAATGGATGTACTCCCTCCTCTTTTAGAAGAGATGTAGCTTGCAGAACTTCAAGAAAACGAATGTAGCTTGCCTTGTAATGAACCTTTATTCCTTCAACTTTCTCTCTTGTTCTTCCTCATATCTCTTGTTGTTGTTCTCGTGCATATCTCTTGTGCATATAGATATTTATAGGCCACAGAAACGAGTTTGGAGAAGAGTCCTCGTTTGAGGAGAACTCTATCTCTTTCATATCATTTCTATTGAGATGAGATTCCTTAAAATCTTATCCCAAATATTTAGGTGATTCTTCTGTGTGAGAATCCACCCTCCTTCATCTTCTGGATAATTGTGGGACTCACAAGAGTCATGGATATCCAAAACAACCTTCTTAGGAAGAGATATAACCAAATTTTAGTTTCTGATTTCTGCAGTGCGCAAGTTCATTCGCGCACACTTTTGAGGTGAAAGTGAATAATTGAAATCCTCTCATCAGTGGCTAAAGAGAATCCAAATCTCTATTCGCCATTATTGGTGTGGTAAGTGAGAAACTTACTTATCATTCACGTACATTTTTTAGGTTTTAACAGTCTTCGACGAAACCCACCCCAAAACTCCTAGGGTGGCTGTCCTTGAATGGAGAATCCAAGGGCTGACAGCAAGTGTGTAGCTATTAATGGAGCAGAATTGAGAGATTATACAAGAACTGAGAGGTTAGAGAGGCACACACAATGATAATGATGCAGGACTGTCGAGACCTCACACCCCTCCAGCCAGAAGCCATGACCAAGGATGTGAAGACGAGGCATTAAGTGTCACGACATCCTGGTTCCAAGAGGTGAGTCACCTTACAGAAAGGATCCAAATCCCAAGCTTCTGGGAAGAGAAGATGGAAGATGTGAGAAGGGAAATGATGACCATGAAGGAAGACTTAAAAGGAAAAGCCTCAGCCACCGTCGATGAACTAATCTAAATAATGGATTATCCCTTCACCCCGGAGGTAATGGCTCAACCACTCCCTAACAAGTTTAAGCCCCCTCAAATGGAGATGTTCGATGGTGGTAAGGATCCCCTCGATCATTTAGAAGTGTATAAGATGCATATGAATCTCTAGGTGGCCCCTGACAAGATCATGTGTCAGGCCTTCCCTATGACCATCAAGGATTCCACCAAAGTGTGGTTTATCCAGCTAAAGCCCAGTAGCATCCCGACATTCACAAAACTTAGTCGACAGTTTGTTAGCTACTTCATAGGCAGCCAAAGACACCGGAAGCCAGCTACCTATTTGCTGAACATCAAGCAGTACAAAGGAGAGTCCTTACGGGACTATATAACTCAATTCAATAAAGAAATATTGTAGGTGGTTGATGTCGAGGAGAAGGTGATCGTAGCCACTCTCATGATAGGGCTACTACCCTCCAAGTTCCTCTTCTTTCTCTCCAAGAATCCCCCATCCTGCATGGCCAACCTCATGGTGAAGGCGCAATGACATATGAATGCTGAGGACACCCTCAACTCCAGACGAGAGCGAGATTCTGAGTCTGGTTCATAGCTTGACAAGAGAAAGAGGGAACAACAACAAGCATCGAGGAAAAAAAGAGGTGGTCGAGCGAGGAAAGGCAACATCAACCGCGAGGTCAAGCCCTGGGTCAACCTCCCCCGAACCCGTGGAACAGGTCTTCCTGCATATCAAGGATGACCTAAGCGTCAAGTGGTAGGAGAGGATTCAAGCCCTGCCGAAGAAGAGAAACTATGATAAGTACTATCATTTTCATTAGGATCACAGCGACCTCAACCTACCATCTCTTGATACACTTCCCAACTGAGGGGGGGAGTCAAAGAAGTCAAAGGTGATCAGGTGGTAGCCAGAGAGTGTTATATGGCCTCACTCAAAGGAGAGCCAGCTCCAAAGGAGACTATGGCAATTAACATCCTAGAAGTTCGAGATGAAAAGACCCAAGTGGTGGCAGAACTAGGAGGGGAGCTTGAAGATGTTATCCTTAATTCCAATACGCCAGATAGAGTTACCCAGATATAATCAGACTTGTCAGAAGAATTCAAGAGGCAGTTGTAAAACTTCCTCATTGAGAATTGGAACGTGTTCACTTAGACACATAAAAACATGCCAGGAATAGATCCTAAACTCCCTATACACCAACTACATGTGGACCTGGCCTCGAGGCCTATCAAACAGAAGAAAAGAAATTTTACCCCAAAAAGAAATCAGGCAATTACAGAAAAAGTTGAGAAATTGCTAAAAGCCCGCTTCATAAGGGAGGTCCATTACCCCGACTAGTTGGAAAATGTAGTCATGGTTCGAAAGCCAAATGGGAAGTGGCGTATATGTGTCGACTTCACTTACCTCAACAAAGCTCGTCCAAAAGATAGCTTTTCGCTCTTGAGGATTGACACCTTGGTAGAACCGAAAACCGGGCACCAGACCCTTAGCTTCATGGACACCTTTTCAGGGTACAACCAGATAAAACTACACAAGTCTGACCAGGAGAAAATGGCCTTCATCACTGACCGGGGGCTCTACTGTTACAAGGTCATGCCCTTTGGGTTGAAGAATGTTAGGGTGACTTACTAGAGACTTGTCAATGAGATGTTTAAAAGCCAAATCAGGTAAAACATTGAGGTGTATGTAGACGACATGTTGGTGAAGAGCCTTCACGCCAAGAAACACCTCTTGGATTTGAGCGAGACTTTCCAGACTTTAAGGGAGCATAGGATGAAGCTCAACCCTAGCAAATGTGCCTTCGAGGTGTCGGTCGGAAAGTTCCTTGGGTTCATGGTGTCTCAACGATGAATAAAAGCAAATCCCAAGAAGGTGAAGGCCATAATCAACATGTAACCGCCGAAGAACACAAAAGAAGTACAATGACTAGCTGGGAAAGGAGCAACATTGAGTAGGTTTATATCATGGGCAACAAATAAGTGTCTTTCCTTTTTTTGCCTGCTGAAGAAGGTTTTCTGTTGGGACGAAGAATGTGACAAGGCTGTCCGATTACTTAAGGACCACCTCTGCCGCCTACCACTGATCAATCAACCAAAGCAAGGTGAAGTACTCTATATATACTTGTCAGTAGCAGAGACAACAGTGAGTTCAGTGCTGATAAGAGAAGAAGTCGAGATACAAGCGCCAGTATATTACACTAGTAAAGCCTTCAAGGAGGCAGAGGAAAGATACCCAAGGGCGGAGAAGATGGCATTCACCCTTGTCGTCATGGCCCGGTGACTAAGGCCCTATTTTTAAGCCCACATCGTCTGGGTTCGTCTACTAACGACTGTATTGCATAAACTTGAGACCTCGGGAAGACTAGTCAAGTGGTCAGTGGAGTTGAGCGATTTTGACATCAAGTACCACCCATAGGGAGCTATCAAGGGCCAAGCTGTTGCAGACTTCATCGCTAAGTATACTTATGCACCGGGCCTAGATACTAAAATGCAAGAAGAGCAACAAGAGGAAGAGAAAGTGAGCCAAGAAGAGTGGGTTATACACTTGGACAGCTCCTCTACCAATAACGCAGCTGGAGGAGGAGTTGTTTTGGTCACGCTAAAGAAAAGCAAGCTCAAGTATGCAATAGGGTTTGGGCTCAAGGCGACCAAAAATGAGGTCGAGTATGAAGTGATAATAGCTTAAAATTGTAGTATTGTCATAGTTTGAGTAGGCATTATCACATTTATTTTGCATTTATTTATGCATTTTACACATAGATATATGAGATTTCTCAATATTTATTCTTATGCTTAAAATGGTGTATTAATGTATATCTTATTTTGTAGGAAGTTTAAAATCAACTAGCAAATCACGTGAGACCCAATCTAAGAGAAGAAACTCACAACTCCAAATTTGGAAAGAAATTTGGACAGAGAAATTTGAGTTATTTACTGTATTTTAGCCATAACTTCCTACCCCGATATCGGATTAAGGTGAAATACATGGCTCTAGAAAGAAGATTTAAATCCCAACAACTTTGTATTTCACAAAGGAGAGTAAATTTGGACATTTCTAGGTTAGAATCGATCTAGAAGTTGACCAAATTGTGAGTAACGAGATTTGGCAGCTTCACTCTTCAATCTTTCCTTGTTTTTTCCTTTTCTTAGAAACCCTAAAAAAACATATAAAAGGGATCTCACAACCCAAGTTCAAACTCTCCTTCAACCTTCCACACCAACCATTGGAGCAAATCAAAGTACCTTAGAGCAAAAGATCAAATTGTACAAGTCATAGAAGAAAGCGGAGTATTCAAGTTCATAGATCAAAAGAAAATAGTCTAGGCTCTTTCTCTATCTCCCCTCCTTTCATTACTTTATATCTAGATCCTTTTAGGATGTTTAGTGAAACTTTATTTCTGAATTTTTTTTTTTATTATAAGTAGCAAAACCCTAAACCCTAGCTAGGGCTAGGGGTCAAACATGGATTCTTATGAATGAAGTTTTGATTCAATTTTTGCTTTCATGATGTGACTATGTTAATGATTTTTTTTTATGAGTGTTGCATGTTTGCATATTACTTGAGATTCTTCGTCGACTTTGGTTACATCGGATCCTTGGAAAAGTTTCTACAACATAATAACATGGTTTTGCATATCTTTAAACAGTCATTGAATTAATACTCTTTAATGATAATATTTGATCTAAAAAATTATATAGTTATATGATTCATCCTCTCAAGGAGATGTTGACACACTAATGGATTCTCTAAGATCTAACGTTGACCCTGATCACACTAGATGCTAGAGAGAATCTTTGTGTTGTGTTAGTGAACCCTTTTATAACAAATCGACAACTGTATAATTTGAGGGTTAAGAAATTCTTTGTTTTTATTGCCAAGCACTCCGGTTAGGAAAAACACACCATTCTCACCCAACCGAATCAAAGTTTATTTACGATTTTTCATGTGTAGCCTCGAACCCCTAGTGTTCATCTTCTGATTTAATCCATAGCTCTTTAGTTCATTTCTGTTTTTTCTTTAGAATTAATATGTTCAATCTTTTTTTTTACCTTAAGGACACAATCAAACTCTCTTTTTGATTCTTGCTAATTTTATATTATCATCTTTTTCTCTTACGGTTGTTTGTTCTTCAGTCCCTGTGGATCAACCCCGGTCTTACCAGGTTTTTTTACTACTTTGCTACACCCTGCAATTAGGGGTTATTCTACTCTATGTAGTGTGCTCTTTGGAGTGCATTATTTAGATCGTAGCAATAGGGATGACCCCCTTTTGTAATAACATATTCCTTTGGTAATTAATGTTAATATTATTTCAACTTTTATACTTCAAAATCATTACTCAAAGAATACACCTCCATATGCATCATCACTAACTCACACACAGTCCCACAACCATGTACTATTAATATATTTGAAAATGGCATATGCGCTACTATTGAGCTGGTACCTATGTCATATATTTGCAACCCTCCCGACAGTTTACCTACCAATTGTATTAACTCGTTATATTTTTATCTATTATTTTATTTTATTTTATTCATTAAGCAAATGAGATTTTTTAGTGTGTGGTTTCAAAGAATAAAAATGTAATCATAATAACAAGTAAAGAAGGAACGCCAACAAATAAAACTGTGGTTTAAATAAATAGGGTCATTCCCAAACAAAATAATATAATGTATGAGGATCCTCATCTCCTATAAAGTACAAAATATAATTCATCAACTAAAAAGGAAAAAAAACTGTCTTTGTGGTCTCTATGATTAGCCTCTTCCGTCTGTATCCACTAATGTTGTCATCACCGTCACAGGCTCGGCATGATAGGCCACGATAATCAATGTTTCAATGCAAAACAATGTCGGATAAATGCTCATAGATCCACCCCTCCATCAACGTAAGGAACTCAACGATCTGGTATACCTCCGACCTACTGACAAACCCCAATTGTCAATATAAATATGCTAGGGCAACGGCTCCCCATGCATAAGTATGTACGCTATCAAGCTTCTCCAAGCAGTGGAGGTAACCGACTGACACCTAACTTGTTATTTTGTTAGTAAAGAGCGTGCACCCAAGTAGATAGAGTCAGTATACCCTAGCAGAGCATCTGATCACTCATCACCACTGTCGTGAGTTACCCCCTGAAATCTTAACCATAGCCACTCCAACATGACTAAGCACCCACGTGCAGAGCTAAGCTCCTCGCAGGTCTCCTCCTCTATCACTCCACATGCATGGGATAACAATGTTTGTGTCTCATCCATCTGGTTGAGGGAGACAGTATTCCCAACCACAAGAATAGTAAGTAGCATGCTGACATCATCTAGTGTGATAGTCATCTCCTCAACGGCATATGGAACGTGTTTGTCTTGGGGTACCATCGCTCGACGAATGTAGAGACGATGATGCGGCTCACTATCCAATACAAACTATGAATCAATGGGAATAGTGCAAACTGCTCAATATATCCCCGTCATAGCCCATTCTATAAATCTGGATGCTGATACTTCCACTCTGTCATATTCAATCCGTGGCTGAACAACTTCAGCAACAGGCGCTCTTACAATTGAAACAAATACTATTAGTACGCCAGGTATTATTAATAAGTATAAATTTTCAATCTTAAAAACATTATCTGATACTGTCATATAAGCGCAGCAATGTGTGGGATAGCTAGTGAGGAGCGTCGGGTTTGCAAGCGTTCCAAAGATAGACGCCTCTACAACATCTTCACGCACCTCTCCACTATGCTCAAGCACCTCTCCTGCATCATGTTCATCTACTGTAAGGTTTGCGTATGAGCCGCTGATAGATGCCACATACCTAGATGGGCCTACCCTCTCTACAACTGAACGTTGGTAGACAGATGTAGTAGAAACGAAGAAGTCATCTCTGGCATCCATATTTGGCACGTCATATTGTGTTAGCGTGCACAATAACTAGAAAAACTAATTTATATTATAATACATATATTATTCTTTTAGTAGGTACGATATTTGGCACATGTCATATTGTGTTGTCATATTTAAAAATATATATTTTTTAATAAATTATTTTAATTTTGCAAAACTTTTATTTTAAAATTATACTAGAAAAACTAATTTATGCTATAAAGTATTTAAAAATTAGTATTTTTTTAAATTAACAATTTTAGTATTTTAAAATTAACTCTGCCAATGTTTGTATCTTCAGACATTGCCGGTCTCATGCCCGGATAAAGGAGGAGGGTGGCGTCAGATTGAGAGCCGGCCTTAAAAACCTACTCAAACCATTAAACATGAATCCTGAAAATATGATATTTCGATCTAATACTAGGGCGTACCCTTTAAGTGACGTGCCTCATCCCCCGGATGTAGCGAAAAATTGGTGAGGGGCACCTCATTCCCCAAATGTAGTGAAAAATTGGCAAGGGGCATTGCATCAACATCCGGATGCAATGAAAAATATGCAAGGGTTCCCACACCATGGATGAGTGTGAGTAAAGAAGTTAGCCCAAGAGAGTAGGATTCATTTAGCAACTTGGAACATAGGAACCTTAACAGGTAAGAGTATAGAGTTAGTGGACACTA
>JAOXJP010162702.1:0-12854 GCA_025762735.1 Platanus orientalis
AACACAATGTTGATATTAGGCAATAATACATTATGAAAGGAGAATATTCGCTCAAACACACCGACATCGTATATCACGCTGACCAAAAAATGAATTTTTATAATGTACTTAATGTTTCGTGTCGGTATAAGAATATGTCGTGTCGGTCCTGGTAAACATGGACATATATTGGAAGATATTTAAGATATTTCGAGATATTTGATACCATGCACAGACAACTCAACGGGCTTGAGCTTAGGGTCGATGTGTGGACTCCCCTCCTTGGCTCTGACTGTATGTTTCCTGAACCTTATTTAAAGTGGACTTGCATTTTTAGTCTCCTCTCACAAGTGTGGAGTCATGCCTTCTTTTTTTTTTTTTTTTTTTTCCATTAATGGTGATGTTTGCAGGGGTTTTGTTAAAGTGGAGGCAAAGACCTTTCGTTGGGAGAAGATTAATCAGGCAAGGGTCCTAGTCTGTCGCAACCTGTCAAGAAAAATCTCCCTTTTCATTTATACAGTTCATAATGTGGTAGAAGGTAATGGAATTATACCCACTGCATTGGCATCCACACCACTCCGTTATGAGGATGCGGTGTTTTCGTCCTCAGGAGGTTGTAAACATCATCAACCATCATTAGATTGCCGTTTCTCCAATAAGCGTGCCAGACTTTTAGATGATACTGTAAAGATGACACATGAATTGGCAAACTTTAAGGGAGGTATCTAATGATTTGGATTGGAAGGTAATGGCCTGTGAAAAGTTTGAATTTCACATCTGTGCTTTCTTTGAGAGGCTGGCTGGTAAAGGACACTCAAGTTGTAAGTTACCCCAATGAACTTGAAGTGGTCTTGAGTCTTCATCCACATGTTTTGAGACCGCTGAGTTGAAGAATCCAAACTGTTTTATTCCAAGGCCAGATGGCTATACTCATCTAAGTTTTCAATGGGTATTGGGTCCAAGGTCTTTCAATCATGTGGACCTTCCTCCATAAGTGGACCCTTGAACTGGAAGTAGGCTGAATTGTAAATTTAAGTTACAAATTTTTTTATTAGGGTTTTTGTTCAATGGAGGAAGTAGAAGAAAGGGAATTTGAAAGAAAATATGTAGGAGTGTATCTCCTCTATCTCAACTTATTCTATATATCCTTTATACATGTGGTATACCGTATATGAAAGGTACACCATACAAGAGAAATGCAAATACACCAAAGGACTATCTAACCCCTCTACATACATGTAATTACAACTATGTCCCATATACAAGGACTACCACAAATATGCTCTTCAACAGGCTGTCCTGATAGGGTAAAGGCACGTGTGGGTGGCTGGGTCCTATATATGTATATCTATATCAATCTATCTATCTATCTATCTATCTCTCTCTCTCTCTCTATATATATATATATATATATTGAACAAGAAGAAGATAAGGTATATATTATTAAAAAAGCAAGACAAAGATGATAGATTTGCATGAGAGATACAAGCACCCTCAAACCAAGAGCCACAACCCCAACCCAGCTACACGAACATAATAGAGTCCCAATTGAAAGCCCACTCATGATAATGAACCTAGAACTCTTGAGAATGGAAAGTCCAGCAATACAACAAAGATAAGACCTTCTCTTGAATATGCCCAATCAAAGAAATACAACCCTCAAATATGTGGAAGTTCCTATATTGCCATAGACTCCAAGCAATCGCAGGAGTATACCTCCAAATTACAAAGCCTTTTGAGAACAAAGTTCCCCTCCCCCAATCAGAACTCCACCACCAAGCCAAAACATTATAAGAAGGTGGTGTCACCCATCTCATTTGGAACCGCTGGAGGAAAGAAGCCGAAACCTCAGCAGCCACTTCGCAGTGAATGAAAAGGTGACTAACCAATTCTACTTGGCAGCAACACATGGAGCATGTTGATGTATAAGGGGGTACAATATATAAGGGTATACTTGTACTTGGATATATGAGGGACATACTTGTAAATATACTCCACTCCCAATTAAGGCTGTCAATTGGGCCTGGCTGGGTAGGTTGAGTTTTGGGCTAGGCTGGGCTCAGGTCCAAATGTTAAGTCCGAACTTATTTTTGGGCTGGGCTCGGGCACATAAAACATGAAATTGGCCTGAAGCTTGGCTTGAAACCCAAAAAATGATTGTTTTTATATTTATGTTTGAGTTTGGATTAATTTGAGTGGTGAAGAAAAAAAATGCTATTAAAACTCTAAGACTACTACCAATTTGGATGGTGAAAATGTAAAAGGGTTTGGTTGTATGAATAAAACAAATAAATTTAAAACTTTCATAAATAACCATCACTTTGGCTGAGTGGTTAAGGCGTGTGCTCGCTAAGTATGTGGGGTTTCCCTGTGATAGTTCGAATCTCTTAGGCAAAGTTTTTGTATTTATATATGTCTATACTCCATTTCGGGCAGCCTGAATAATTACAATGGGTCGGGATTGGGCTGGGAGTTCAAACTTCAAGCTTGGCTCAGATTAACCCTTGCCCGGCCCAACCAGGCCCGATTGACAGCCCTACTCCCAATACGTTTTCCCCTCTCATCATCATCATCGTCATCATCTTCTTCTTCTTCTCCTCTTTTTTTCTTCTTTCACAAGCCCTAGTTATCTTCTACAAAAATCCACTTTGCATCCCTCTAGCAATGAGATGATCTAATGTCGGACCTGATCCCAAAACAGCAACCACACAAAAAAGGACACCTTTGTCGACACTAAAGGCCAAATGAACTTTGCAGGGAAAAAACCAGTTGCATGGTGAATCAACTTGGAGCACAAAGACTTCACAGAAAAGCACCCATTGCTGTTCCCTCTCCAAATTCTTTTGTCTTCTTCATCCCTTTCACTCAATGAAACAACATCTAACCTCTCAAGGAGCTCCAAGACATACGATATCTCCCAATCTTTTAAATCTCTGCAAAATTGAAGATTCCAATAGAAAATATTACGCTCCATATCATATAATCTCTCACCGAGCCCTTCTTGTTCAAAGCAATGCTGAAAAGAGACGGGAACAATAAATGAAAGAGATCCAGATTGCACCAAGGGTCAAGCTAGAAACACACACTGTTGCCATTGCAAACTTCAAAAGAGACAAGATTGGAGAAGCTTTCAAAACTCTTGCAGATGCCCTTCCAACAGCCATATCCATAAGCCCCTAAAGGGTACTTGCTCTCTCACACAAAGTCCTCAATTTGCTTCTGGCTCAATGTTTGGAGTGGTGACACCCCTCTATGTGATCAGTTCCATAATAGTTTTTCTCTATCTCTTAACAAGGAGGGGTCTATTGGGCAGCATCTAGGAAGCATGGACACTCCAAAATCCTCGACGTGCCCATGCTCGACACGTATTGGACATAGACATGTTGGGGATACTTTTGCATGTATGTCCGCAGCATGTCAGAGAATAGATAAATATTTTTTGGACATGTTGGGGATACGTCAGCAACACGACATCTAGGGAGTTTTTGGTAAAATAGCTAGAAAAATGGTGTTAATTAAATAAATACCCAAAGAGGGTATTATAGTAAATACGAATAAGAAAAGAAATAGGAAGGAAAAGGGGAGTGTCGGGTTGCAAAATCAACGATCCCAACCTTACAAAACAGAGAAGGAAAGAAAAGGAAAAGAGGAGAAGGAAGGAAGAGAAGAAGTAGAAATAGGAGAACATTGTGGAAGTTGATCCCAGCGGCCTTGTGTCAGATAATCTGGGAAGAGAAAAATATGAGAATGTTTGAAGATCAGTCCAGACAGCCTCGCATCATTATCAATGCCATCCTTTCCATCCTATATGAGTGGTTGTTTGCTGATTCGCATAGGGACCGGCCTCCATTCGACTCCTAGATCTTTGACTGGGATTCCCTCATTATGTAGCTTGTTGGGTTTCGCTTCTGTTTCTTTTTCATCTTTTGTTTGGTAGTTTTTTGAAACATTTCTCATGCTGTATCCTTGTATTTTTTTTGTTGTTCTAATGAATTATCTTATCTTTTTCAAAAGAAGATGAATAAGAAAAAAATGAGAGATAGAATTGCCTTCTCTTTTCTCTTAGTTTTCTTTTTCATTTTCTTTGTTATTTATTTGAACTCTTAGTACTTTGTACTCTAAAGACTACAAATTGTTATATTTATCCAAAAAAAAAAAAAAAAGACTAAACATTGTTGTATGGGTATGAATGTGCTTCCTCGCTATGAATTATTTTGTTTCCTCGATAGATAAACGTTACTACATTAGTGGTTAATTTATAAGTAAGTGAAGACAGGTTTTGAACTCAAGTTTGTGGTATGACACCCACATACTTTACGAACTTAGCAAGTTGGCATCTTCTATTGCTATGTGCTATTATTTCTTTTAAATTAGTTTTAGATATGTTTTCAAACATTTTGATGGTTGTTATGTATTTTTTAAACATAAAATAGAGCTAAAAATATAAATAAATTAATTATCGTATCCCTGTCATATCATATCCTAGTTTTTAAAGAACGATCGTATCGCCGTGTTCGTATCGTACCATATCGTACTCGTGTCTCATGTCAGTGTCGGTGCTTCCTAGGGTAGCATATGAATTGAAGTCAATCCGGGTGGGCTTGCAATTTATTTTTGAGGAGAGTAGCAATCAATGATTGGGAGTTTGAGGGGTTGACAAGTTTGCTTTGTAGGCTGGACCATTCTGGGCCTAGCGACGAAGAAGGGGAAGATGGTTGTCTGTGGAGGGGCTCCAAGGACAGTAATCTGAATCGGGTGGAGGTTATTCCTTTTCTAGCTAGGTTTATTTGGAAGTCGAAGGTGCTAGTGAAGGTTATTTTCTTCTTGTGGCTTGCCTTTTCGGATAAAGTGCAGACGATGGATTGTTGATAGTGAATTAACCAACTCTCCCAAAACCTTAAGGTGTTGGGATATACACAAATTAATATACTTCAACACCCCCCAAGAAGAACACTAATCTCTCTTGGGAACACACTTGAGGAGCTAGGCATGAGTCCATACAATGCGTACGCATGCACACAACACTACATCTAGAAAAATATTTCTACTGGGATTTGAACTCGTGACCAAACCTGCTCTGATACCATGTTGACAGTGAATTAACCAACTCTCCCAAAACCTTAAAAGTGTTAGGAGCACACAAATTAATATACTTCAACTTAGATCACCTTATTTCAAGAGGTATGATTATGCGTAATAGATGTATTCTTTGCCTTAAGGAGGCAGAGTCGCTCAACCATCTTTTCTTGCATTGTCCTTAGGCTTACTCCATATGGATGCAATTTATTGGTTCATTTTAGAGTCAAATGGGGTGGTCCTTTTTCGGTGAAAGGCCATGTGTGGCAGTGGAGTGTGGGGCTTGGCAAAAGCGTTAGTAATAAATGAAATATTATCTAGTGATGTATTCCTTTTGCCATTTGTTGGGGGCTGTGAAGGAGCACAATGCCAAAGTTTTTGAGGAGTAGTACTTTGTATTAAGAAGAGTTAAGGATTAGATTTTGGTGTTGATTTTCAGCTAGGTATCCATTTATTAGCTCTTCAAGGAGGAAAGGTTTCAGGTTGGTATTTGATGAGGACATCAAGTCTACTGGGGGTGGTACATTTTAGACATACCAACAGAGACGAAGGAGATCCGAGCCCTTGCTATGGTTTGGATAGGGGTCCACATTTGTTTGAGCAGTCCACATTATTTAAGGATTTATTTTGGCTTATTTTCAGATTTTAGGGGATTTAATTTTATGTGTAGGGACTTATTTCATGTCTAGTTGTCAGTTTTTTATTATGTTGGTACTTTTTTTTTTTATGTCACATGTAAGGGGGTGTTCTTTTATTGACTTGAGAGGTAATTTTATGAGATTTTATATGTGAGAGGGTATAATGGTCCTAATGACCATTTTATGAGTTGCCTTAGGTGTGGAGGTCTATTTAAAGACTCCCACACGCCTAAATAATTTTTAATGAATAATAAAAACCAGTTTTTGATCTCTCTTTCTCTGGTGCGATCAATACAGAGAAACCTTAACCCTCGAAAGGGCTTGGATCATTTCCAAGGAACAGTGGTGGTGGAGGCCAGCCCCTTCCTTTTGGATAAAAAAGATTCTATCATATTTCTTTGTCTTTTATTTCTAGTTCAACGTCAATTTTCAGCAAATCTGGGTCGTACCTTTGCAAGAACTCTCATCTCTAACTTGAAGAGATCAAGTTTTGAAGCAAACCAAACACCAAGGAGGGATCCTAAGGCTTGGGTGACACCTACTTTAGAGGGCTTAGGAGTTTCCTTCAAAGCCTAAAGAAATCCCATAAGGGATCTGTGGATAGGGGCAGCACATCAGATTTTATGGACAACATTGGTTCTTCTTCCATTGAATCATCACTCTTGGAATGTGCATGAGTTTTGCGTGAGTTATTGGTAGCTACAATAAAGGGGATTCATCAACATCAATTTAAGGTAATATCATCCAATTTTCAGCCTTGCTTTAATTTTCTTTTGTGCGGGAAGATTGGTGGATTTGTTGGACATGAACGGGGAGGTTTTGGGCTGATATTCTTTGACTCAAATTTTGACCATCAGTCCCTATTTTCTAAAGTGAATTCTCCCTGCCAACTTCATTGAAATAACCTTATAATCTCATGGACTCCAACCCTTTGCTTCCTATACTTTGAATTACATTGTAATTTGTGCCTCCTCAATGTTTGTCATAATGTCTGAAAGGAAATACTTGCTGAAATTTTGGATTGTCAGTCCCTAGTGTTCTTCCATCTTCTTGGATAGACACTTTATTCCCTTAACCTTCACTGTGTTTACTTCTATGACATGTCCCATGCCTTTTAGCCATGTTGGCTCATTTTTAGAAATCTTATTAACCATAGTTTGGGGACTGTTATGACCTTGGCCTTTAATATAGTAATTTTCTAAGTTCACATTTGGGAATTTGAGAATTCTTTAGGCTTCAATTTTGTTATTTACTTTGTGTTCTTGAATACTCAACATTGCAAACCTAATCCTAATTGAGACCCATTTAAACTTACATGCTAGGGTATTAATAGGAATCTAGTCTATGATGATACATTGCATATGATGATTCTTGCTTAATCTCCTAACTCACACACTATTTACATGCATGCTGCATCAAATTTGGTATCAAAGCTTAGGTTAGGGTATTAGGAACCCTTAGGATGCATCTTAGATATAGTTTTGCATGGTAGGTTAGTTTCTTTCATTTTCTTGCATAGCATTGCATTTCATTCCATTTTCTTGAGTCTTAGGCATTCTTTTAGGGAGTTCTAGAGTCAGACTATCTCGAGTCCTTTGTTGTATGCTCACAAGATCAGACATTGATTATCATCTAAAAATGTCCATAGGATAAAGAACTAGCTCCCAACTCACTCAGGACCTAGCTTTTAGGGACTTTAATGGAAAAAATGGATAAGTTAATTCAAGCCATGGAAGCTAGCAACAAGAACATCCACGACTGAATAAAGGAAGTCCGTAGAGAGTTGGCTCCCCGTACCATGAGGGATTCTCAGGAGGGGAGAGGAGTTCACATAGATCATGTTCAAGACCACCATTCGTGTCATGAGTTTATGAGGAGTCATGGTAAAAGAACTTCAAGTCCTGAGCATGGGCTTGAGCCCAGAAGGACCCACCTAGGGGTAGGTCTCTAGTCCATCCTGATGGACCAGAGGTGAGGATCCCAACTAGGGATGGGACCTCGAAGTTTGAGTATGAGGATGATGATCCCAGGGGTTATAGAAGGCAGTGAGGGTTGAGAGATCATAGAGACCTCGAAGAAACAACCCTGAAGTCAATGGGGGTTGAGGTGTCTACCTTTGATGGGCACTTAGACCCTAAGTACTTCTTGGGCTGGATTTAAGGGATGAGCTAGTATTTTGACTAGTATGATATCTCCCCTCACAGACAAGTTAAATTTGCTATGATGAAACTAGTTGGGTCAGCTCAGCTTTACTAGGAGTCAATTGAGTACCAAATTTATTGGAGACGTGAAAGACCCGTTACTAGTTGGGTAAACATACGAGATAAGCTCAAAGAGAAGTACGTTTCACATCATTATCATACTAGACTTTTTAAACAGTACAATGCAATCCGCCAAAGTTCATCTAGCGTAGTGAACTATATCACGAGGTTTGATGATAATAGGTTGAGATGTGGAGTCTTTAAGAGTCCTGAGATTACCATCACTCGTTTTAAGATGGGGCTCCAACCAGAGATTCAGAAAGAGCTTATCTTCTACTACATTACCACTTTAGAGTACATCTACTGGATAGCATAGGACATAAAGAGGTATGTGAGGCCTACAGCTCCACGACCCCAAGATCCTAATCACACAGATGTGAGACCTACATCAGGTGGGTAACCACCTATAATAGGTCCTGAACCTTCTAGAACTGGCCCGGTTCTTAATAGAAGTAAAGAAGAGGTCAAGGGTCACCCTTTAGGTAATCCTGACGGATGTTATAGATATGGGGGAGTAGGCCACCAATCTAAGCAGTGTCTTACACGCAGAGAGCATGCTTCGTTTATAGAGGACATTGTAGAGGAGGAGGTCTAGAGGGATCAATATATAAATGATGATGAGACTGACATTGATGAGATTGTTGATCCTATTCAAGCCTCGAGTGATGATGATGGAGAGAGGGAGGATAGTTGTCTAGCTGTTATGAGACCTTATTCTAGCTATCCCTCTCCTCAAACTCTCATCTAGTTGGTGAGATGTGCTATAACCTAGTCTACTCCAGAAGAGGATTGACAACGGAGAATCATCTTTTGTACATTTGTTAAGTGTGAAGAGCAATGCTGTAGAGTCATTATAAACAATGGAAGCTGCACAAATGTAGTTTTTACTAAGAACGTATAGAGACTTGGACTCACCACTATTTTCCACCCTCAACCCTACAGAGTGGCGTGGGTTGATTCCTCTTTCATTCCAGTCACCCATAGATATCATGTTCCCATAAAGTTTGGTATGTATAAAGACAAGATATGGTGTGATGTCATGCCTAAGGATGTAGAGCATATGATCCTAGGCCGACCTTGGGTAATTGACATGAGCGCCATATTGTATGGCATGATCAACACATGCATGTTTGAGTTCAAAAGCAAAAAGATTAAGCTCACTCCCCTTTCACCAAAAACCTATCTTGTAAGCAAGAGTTAGGTGGATAAAGGGAATGATGTGAAGGATCCACAAACAAAGACCTTGAACATTCTTAACTCTAAGGAGTTTGAGTAGGAGGTTTAGGGGGATGCACTAGTGTATGCATTAGTTGCTAGATCATTGACCCCTGATCATATTTTTGACGTCCCGGATGAGGTAGAGCCACTCATTAGAGAGTTCGAAGAGATGTTCCCTAAGGATTTACTAGATGAGCTACTACCGATGCATGATATTCAGGACACCATTGATTTGGTCCTTGGAGCAACTCTTACAAATCTACCTCACTACAGGATGAACTCTACAGAGCATGCCAAGTTAAAACGGCAGATGGATGAGTCGTTGAAAAAAGGGTTCATTAGGGAGAGCATGAGTCCGTGTGTCGTACTTGTATTCCTCACTCTGAAGAAGGATGGTTCTTGGAGAACGTGTAGACAACAGGGTCATCAACAAGATTGTGGTACATTATAGGTTTCACATCCCTAGACTTGATGACATGTTAGACATGATGGCTGGAGCTACTATATTTTTCAAGATAGATCTAAAAAGTGGTTATCACCAAATTCGCGTCAGGCTAAGGGATAAGTGGAAAACCCCCTCCAAGACGAAAGACAGACTATATGAGTAACTTGTCATGTCCTTTGGACAGTCCAATGCTCCTAGCACTTTTACGAGGGTTATGACAGGTGTTGAGACTATACATCAAGAAATTTCTGGTTATATACTTTGATGATATTCTTATATACAGTCCTAATAGGGAGCTCCACTTGAATCACTTGTGGAGTGTGCGTGAGATACTCCGTAGAGAGACTCTTTGCAAATCTTAAAAAGTGTGCATTCATGGTACCACATGTTATCTTCTTAGGATTTGTTGTATTTGGAGAGGGGATGACCGTTGATCTTGAAAAGATCAAGTCTATTGTAGAGTGGCTTTAGCATACCAATATTCATGAGGTTCGGAGTTTTCATGGTTTAACCACCTTCTATAAGCAATTTATCTAGGGTTTTAGCTTAACGATGACACCTATTACGGACTGCATCCATAAAAGGTGAATTCAAGTAGACCAAAGCAACAACCAAGGCCTTTAAGGAGATAAAGTCAAGGATGACTAAAGCTCTTGCCATGCGACTCCCTGACTTTTCCAAAGTCTTTGACGTTGCATGTGTTGCATTTGGTGTTGAAAAATATGGAGTCTTAAGTCAAGGACATCCGTGGCCTATTTTAGCAAGAAACTAAATGAGGCCAAACAAAAATACTTTACCTATGCCAAAAAGTTCTATGCAGTAATCCAGTCCCTATGCTACTGACGACATTACCTATTGTTGCAAGAATTCATCTTATACTTTGATCATGAGGCTCTGAGATATTTGGGCTCTCAGAAGAAGCTTAACTCACGACATGCCAAGTGGGTGGAGTTTCTTCAATAGTATATATTCGTATTGAAATACAAAATCAAATCAGAAAATAAGGTTGCAGATGCATTGAATCGAAAGGTTTACATCCTGCAAATGATGAGTGTTCAGGTGATCGAATTTGATAGACTCAAAGAGGATTATGAGTATTGTTTGAATTTTGGCTCCATCTTCCACTCCTTATAGGGTGATTAGCCAACAATGAGCAAAGAGTATGTGCTTCATGATGGGTATCTCTTTAGGGGTACACGTTTATGCCTTCCTCACACTTCAATGAGACTTTTTGATCTGGGAGATGTATGCAGGTGGCAAAGCTGGCCATTTTGGTGGAAATAAGATCATTGCTTTAGTTAAAGACCATTTTTACTGGCCTAGTTTGAAACGAGATGTGGTTAAAGTTATAAAGTAATGCTGTACTTGTCAGTTGGCAAAACAGAAGAAGTAGAGTCTAGGATTGTATTCACCTTTGCTAGTACCTCACACTCCGTGGCAGGATGCGAGTATGGATTTCGTGTTAGGCCTCCCTCACACCTTGAGGTAGCATGATTCCATTATGGTTATAGTGGATCGTTTCTCGAAAATGACCCACTTCATACCATGTGCCAAGACTTTAGATGCCTCAAAGGTTGCTCGTTTATTCTTTGATGAGATAATCCGCTTACATGGGGGTACCCAAATCCATAGTATCTGACCGTGATGTCAGATTTGTTAGTTATTTCTGGAAGACATTATGGAAGATGTTGGGTACAAAGCTACAGTTCTCATTTGTTTACCATCCTCTAACTGATGGGAAAATTGTTGTGGTAAACAAAAGCTTAGGGGCATTATTGAGATGTCTAGTTAGTAAGAACCTTTGGTCATGGGATAGTGTCTTGTCCACTGCAGACTTCGCGTATAATAGTTTGGTTAATAAGACAACTGGTATAAGTCTATTTGAGATAGTTATAGGTTATAGACCCAGGGCTCTTATAGGCCTCATTCCTATGTATGCATCATATTGACCATCTGAGTCTGTATCGGCATTTCCATCCCACATTCATTCATTACACCAGGAGATTAGGCAGAGAATTGGCATGAGTTATGAACGTTATTAACAGTCAACTTACATCGAATGCATCATGAGTTCTAGATTGGGGATCCAATTATGGTTAGGGTCCATCTTGAGCGATTCCCGATAGGGGTTGCATGGAAGTTGCATACAAGGAGTTCGGGGCTATACAAAGTTCTGAACAAAATTGGACCTAATGTCTATGTCTTAGATATTCCGACTGATTTAGGAATCAACTCTACATTTAATCTAGAGGACTTGGTTCCCTATCATGGCTATTCCACACCAGTCCTTGAGCCTTTCGCAGATCCACAGACTTTAGCACTTTAGCCTCTTTAGCCCGTGCCACCACTGCCATCAGTTTTTTCTTATAGGGAAGAGATTGAGGTTATTTTGGATAATTAAGTCATTTTCACTTGATGGGGAGGTTACTAGAGATACCTCGTCAAGTGGAAACATAGACTAGAGATCAACAATACACGGCTTACAGAGAGAGAGCTTCAACAGATTGACCTAGATATGCTTCAGAGGTACCGTAACCTTTTATCGTCAGACATGACTTTTTCCCAAGAGGAGAGAGTTGATGGGGACATCGGGTCTACTAGAGGTGGTACTTTTCAAACATACCAATGGAGACAGAGGAGATCCAGGCCATTTTCATAGTTTGGATAGGGGTCCACATTTATTTGAGCAGTCCACATTGTTTAGGGATTTATTTTCGCTTATTTTAAGATTTTGGGGGTTTTAATTTTTATGTGTAGGGACTTATTTCATGTCTAGTGGTTAGTTCTTTATTATGTTAGCACATTTTTTTATATCATATGTAAAGCGGGGGGGGGGGGGTTATTTTATTGACTTGAGGGGTAATTTTGAGAGATTTTATATGTAAGAGGGTATAATGGTCCTAATGACCATTTTATGAGTTGCCTTAGGTGTGGAGGTCTATTTAAAGACTCCCACACGTCTAAATCAATTTAATGAATAATAAAAATCAGTTTTTGATCTCTCTTTTCTTTGGTACGATCAGCATAGAGAAACCCTACCCTTCGAAATGGCTTGGATCATATCCAAGCAACAGCGGTGGTGGAGCAGCCCCTTCCCTTTGGGTAAAAAGGATTCTATCATCTTTCTTTGTATTTTATTTCCAGATCAACATTAAATTTTAGCAAATCTGGGTCGTACCTTTGCAAGAACTCTCATCTCTAACTTGAAGAGATCAAGTTTTGAAGCAAACCAAACAC
>JAOXJP010162713.1:0-12854 GCA_025762735.1 Platanus orientalis
AAAGTGATAAGCACCCCCCAAAAAGTGAAAGTCACTTTTCGGCACTGATGTGTCAGCCCCCTGATGTCATTCTAATATATCAGGAAAAACTGATTTCCGTACCTAATCCCAGCCCCTTCAAAACTGAATTTTAGATCAGATTTCCACCATAGAATGGATCGTCCAGACCAATTATAGCCCCTGGAGGTGTTGCTTCGAGTAGAACTTCAACCCCTTGAAGATGGCAAGCAATCTTCTACTCGTATCTCAGTTTCAGCAACACAGAACCTGTAGAAAATTCAAAAGAATATGAAGAAGAAGGGAGAAGACCTTTAACTCAACGTTAAAGTAGGTGGGGGGCCTAGTCCCATTCCAAGGTTTTGGGTACTGCAACCTTCAACCAAGAGAAGGAGAAGAGCCACACGTTCCACGATTTTTATTCCAAAAATTCATAAGATAAAAAGAGTTGGTTGTGGGCTCTTATAATAGAGTCTCACGGCTAGGTTTACATAATGAAGTCCCTGTGTGGACTAAAATATCTCTAAGTCCACACTCATGCACCTAAAATACCTTCCCTGCTAAAATAAATGACAAAATACCCTATTAACCGAATAAAAGACTAGAATACCCTCAAAAGTTTGTGTTCCCCCATTACAAGAGACAAATAACATACAAAAATAAATAGAGCAACTAAAATAGCTGTAAACATGATGCTATCCCTGCAAATCTGCCAACTTTGTATGAAGGATGGTGAATCAGGAAATCATATTATGATTCATTCTGAGTTTGCACATTATATTTGGCATCACTTCCTGTCTCGTTTTCTATTTTCATGGGTCATGCCAAATAGTCTAATGGATCTTATTCAACAATAGAAAGGCAACTTCTTAGATCCTCTTGGTACAATGTTTTGGTTGGGTATTCTTCACGGCATTTGTTGGGGCATTTGGAAAGAGAGGAGCCGAAAGATTTTTTAGGGGATTAGGAAGGGGGCTGATTCTACACTTAATGGTGAAAATTGGGCCGGGCTGGCCCATAGCCCGACATGTCCAGCCCGAAAAAATTAAGGGTTGGGCCAACTTTCAGGCTGGGCTGAGTTCAGGTCCACTTTCAGGCCCAAAGTTTTATTCAGGCTGAGTTCGGGCAGACTCACTTTCAGCCCAATCTCGGCCCCACCCAACATGAAATTGGTATAGCTTAGCTCAATAAATATTGGGCAGTGTGGGGCCATTATCAGCCCAAATTTAACTAATTAGGCATATTTTCAAAGTATTTAAGGGTAATTATGGGCCCATAATCAACCCAAATTTAAAAAGAATATTTAAGTTCGGGTGATCTGAACTCAGCTCAGACCCATGATGTTAAAACAGGCCGAGTTCAGGCTGACCTCGGCCCAGCCCAGCCCAGCCTGATTGACAGTCCTATCTACACTATTTGAGGTGGCTTCTTGGGCTTTGGCATCATCGGATTTTGGTGGTCTTTCCTCAAATGATATTATTCGAGATTGGCAATCATGCTTATTTTCATTTCTTTTGCCATGTAACATGTGGTTTCACTTTTGTTTATTGACTCTTTTTTTTAGATTAGTGTTTTTTGACTCTTTATTGCATCTTTATGTATATCCCCCTTCCTTTCTTCCCAATAAAGTAAGTTCTTCATAAAAAAAATATAATATAATAAAAAAAACTCACCAGACAAGAAGCCAGGGGTAAGAACACAGTGTCATAAATTACAAATAAGATCCAAGTGTTTCTTTACAATGCCTCTTGAATGGATTATAATGTGCACAGCACATAAACCATCCCTATAAATCCATATAGGACTAGATAGGACTAGAACCCATACTGCTGAAAAAATATGGCCAAAAGCCAACTAAACAGCTGACACATTGGATATGAAGATGAATTATCAAGCTATAGCCTACACATAGTAGAAGAACCATATTAGAAAAAAAAAAAAAAAGTGGAAGACCAAATCTTGAGGGCAGACAGACAAAACCAAACCATCATAACAGTAAATTACAGTATTATAACAATACAAAAGCCACACACCATTAGGTTATGTATGTTAATGGTGCATTCTAAATATCAGTGATTCCAAAACACTTAAACATGAATCTTGGAAATTCTTTGTTTTGACCTTGAACTAAGGCATTTCCTTTAAGCGACAAACTACATCAACACCCGGTTGCAGAGACAAGTAGGCAAAGGTTATCTAAGACGTCCCTTGGGTACGACGCACAGCACCGGCATCTGAATGCAGTGATAAGTAGGCCAAGATTCCCACACCATGTACGAGTGTGGGGAATAAGTTAGGGCAATAGAATAGAATTTTCCTAGCAACTTGGAACATAAGAACCTTGATGTGTAAAGGTATGTAGTAGATACTATGAATAGGAAAGTTAAATTTCTTGCCTGCAAGAGAGTAAGTGGATAGGGAAAAGGGAAAAAGAATAAGGATATTACTGACTTTAAACTTTGGTACATAGAAGAAGCCATACCAAAATGGGGTGAGAATAATGATAGCTAAAGATATAAAAGTGGAAGTTGTAGATATTAAGAGAGTAAGTGACAATATCATTGCAATTAAGGTTGTTATAGAAAAAAGGGTAGTTAAAATAATTAGCGCATTATATGCACATCCAATAAGATTAGACGAATTTATTAGCAAACAATTTTGAGAAAACATGGATGATTTAGGGAAATCCTAAGGGTGAGAATATTTATAAAGGGTGACTTAAATGGACAAGTAGGGAAAGTAGTGTAGGACGAGAGAGCTCATGGAGGATACAAATTTGGAGAAAGAAATGGGGAAGAGACAAATAGAAAATTTGCAATGGCATACAATCTTTATAGTAGCAAACACGTAGTTCGAAAAGGAAAAAAGGAATATTTGATGACTTTTAAAGGTTGATTAAATATGAATCATATAGACTTTATTCTTACTAGGAGGACAAAAAGGCCAATATGTAACAACAATGGATAAAGAGGTGATCCACTGATTCCTCTTCTTTCATACACAAAACAAACATATTCGCCAAGTTCCACCCTTAGACTTAAGGTGATTGAGGGAAAGAACTTTATCCAAGAAAGAGTTCCAAACAAAAAAGGAGATTTTACACGGGATGCCTGGAGTCTACATGCCTTTGAAAGGAACAATAGAACCGTTCAAGTTAACCAAGCCCAATAAAAAGATTTAGACAAGAAACACATTTCTTGTTGATAGTCAAAACCCACCCATCCCTCTCCCCCAAGATCAAACTCTACCAGCTAAAATACTAAATAATATAGTCATCTCATCAATTTCCTAATGATTTAATTTCTTCTCAAATTGGGCACCCACATATTACCCCCATTTTGATCAAAGTTCTCCGCAACAAAACTGTGTTTATTTCTTTATTCTCCTCGTCTTTCACTAAGTCTCTTTCTTCCTAACATGATTTAGGAGATGTGAGTGACATTACCAATCTTGCTTGGATTTTGGGATGTAAAATTGGGTCTCTTCCATGTTCCTATCTTGGTATGCCTCTCAGGGCAAAGTTTTAGTCTAAAGTGAGTTGGGATCTTGTGGAGGAGAGGATTGATAAGAGGACAAGTTCTTGGAAAGCTAGCCTTCTTTCTAAAGGTGGTATGTTGACCTTGATGAGGAGTTCCTTGGCCAACATTTCTAACTTTTTTTTTTTTTTTTCTGTTCTTCTTTACGAACCCTATGTCTGTGGCTAATAGAATTGAGAAGCAGTTTAGGAACTTCCTTTGGAATGATTCTATCGAGCATCATAGGTATCATTTGGTGGGTTGGAATTCGGTGTCTAGGAGTATTTAGGATGGGGGTTTGGGAATTAGAAGGATCAGAAGCCATAATCGGGCTTTGCTTGGTAAGTGGCTCTATTGGTTTGGGGAAGAGAGGGAGAACCTTTGGAGAAGAGTTGTGGTGGAGAAATATTGCCAAAATTCGGTTTCGGATCTTAGGGAGGTGTAGGACGATTATCATGGGTAAGGCGGTGTTGTGGAGGTTTATTCATTTTAATTTAGGTTTAGGTAATGATATTAGATTTTGGGAAGATCCTTGGGAAGGGTGTAGTCCTCTGAAGGATGAGTTTGGTAGCTTATTCTCCCTGACCAGTGCAGAAGCTATTTTAAGAAATTCTAAAATGAGGATCATGTAGGAAATATCGATTTAGGCGAAATCAGTAGTGTTGAAAAGATCAAAGATCCTAGCTAGGTATCTCGGATAGGAGTGTCTAAAGTTAAAGAGGATTTGAAAAAGATGAACATAGGAAAGGCATTAAGATCATATGGTATCCCAGTTAAAGTAGCAATGCATGGGAGGCAATGGCTTATCATGGTTAACTAAGTTATTCGACAAAATCATAAAACTAAAAATTGATAGATTAGCAAACGAGAATTATTGTGGTGCCTATCTACAAGAACAAAGGGAATATTCAAAGTTACACCAATTATCGTAAATAGCTTATGAGCTATACAATAAAACTATGACAGAGTGATTATGCATAGATATAACGTGAACCTAGAGTATCAAAAAACCTGTTTGGATTAATGCCCAGGAAAATATCAATGACTACAGCTATTTTCATACTTATGCAACTGATGGAAAAGTATAGAGAGAAGAAAAAAGATCTACGCATGATCTTTATTGACTTAGAGGATGCATAAGATAAAATACCTAGTGAGAACATTTGATGGGTTTTGGAAAGAAAAGGGAGTCCCAAGCAGATTTATTGACTTAGGGTATGTTTGGTTAGAAGTGAAGTTTAGGGAAAATAGAATAAATGTGGAAAAGTGTACTATTTTCCCTCAAAATTGATAGAAAATCACGTTTGGTTAGAAGTTAAACCTCGATTGTGGCGCTTTCCATGTCAGGTATTCCTTGGTGGTTTTTAAACCTAGAGGTATCCGACCAAATTGGTCAGATTTCAAAGAGAAAATGCTGAAAGGAAAAAAGAGTTGTTGGGAGGAGCCTTTGTTCAATCATTCTCCAGCAGCAACAACCATTGACCATCTTCGGTGTTCTTGGTAAGTTTTCTCCTCCCCTTTCTCCTCTCTTCTCCTCCAGACTGTTCCCGGTACCATACATTACCCTTTCTTCTACATCTCTCATCTTTCTTTCTCCCAAACAGAGTTGATCATTGGTGTTTTTTTTTTTTTTTGGGAAACATAGTCCCTGTTGATCAATGCCCTGTGTAGCTCAACGATGCCCCTTTTCATGGTTACTCCCACCACCAATAAGGAGCTCAGTCATGCTTTGTTCCTTATAAAGAAGGAACCTAAAAACTTAGAACCTTGAACCGTCAAGCTTTGTCCTCCGCTTCATTTTGTAGTGACTATTTTGGGAACAACCTCTCCTTCCAACCTCGGCTGCTCTTTGAAATCGATTCCTTGTGTCTTAAATACATTAAAAAAATTGATTTTTCAGAACCATCAGGAAACAAAATATGAATCATTCAATTAATCATTTTTTAGGTACCATCAGATTAATTATCTAAAAAGCATATATAGAATATGGCCTTTTCATTAGAATTATATCTCATTAACTTCATTAAATTGAGATTTTAAATTTCTGAAAAAATATTGTAATTCCGAAGGTCATACTCTATCTTTGTTACTGGAGAAGATTGTCTTGTAGAATTCCTAAAAAAATAAGATCAACAAAAATTGTTTGACCAAAAGTGCATATACAAACTGATCTAAAATAAATGGACAATTTGAGAATCAAGTGTGCAAACGATTAGTACCAAGGCAGCCCATGTTGATTGACTGCAACAACACTAGATCCAGATGCTAAGGAAGAAATCTGATCGGTTTGGACAGAAAATAACTGTGGAGACTGTTCTGGTGGTTCTTCTCCCATGGTTGCAAGAGGGATGGATTGACTAGCAGCAATCATTGCTAGAGCCTGTTCATTTTCCCCTCCTCTCTGAGATGGAGAGGTAGAAACAGGACCAAAAGGAAATGTATTTGGATGAATTGAGAACACCAAAAATTGAGGACGACCTTGAGCTGTTGCCCTACTCGGTTGACCTTCCCTTAAGGCACAGTGGTGTGCTCTCCCCAACAACAAATAACTTCCTTTTTCCCAGGAGTTTAATTTTCAACCAAACAACAGTTGGAAAATACAACTTCACTTCACTTTTACTTCACTTCAACTTCATTTCACTTCACTACTTTCTCTCATTTAATTTCACTTCACTTCTTGCATTTCACTTCTAACCAAACATGGCCTTAGTTTAGGTTATGTATTATGAAATAATGACTAATGTTACGACAATCAACTTACACCAGGGGTCAGCGTTGAGCCCGTATCTCTTCACCTAATTTATAGATGAGTTGACTAAGCATATATAAGAAGAGGTGTTTGGTGTAGTTTATTGATGATATTGTGTTGATTGACAAGAATAGAGAGGAGACAAATACAAAGTTTGAACTATGGAAGAACGTTTTAGAATCAAATTTTAAAATAATCTGAACTAAAATAGAATATATAGAATGCAAGTTTAGTAAAAATAGGAGCACAAATGAAACATTAATTAAGATTAATGACCAAGAGAGTGACCATTTTCATTATTTCGGTTGAATCATGCACAAGGAGGGTGATATTGTAAATGGTATTGCTCATAGAATTAGAGTGGGATTGTTCAAGTAGAGAGGTGCTTTTGGAGTGTTGAGTGACAAATGAATACCATAAAAATTGAAGGGAGGATTTCATTAAAAGACTATAAGACCAGCCATGCTTTATAGAGCAAAATATTGGGTAGCCAACAAAGAACACATACAAAGTATGAATGTAGTTGAGATGGATGAATGGCAAGACTAGAAGGGATAGAATTAGAAATGAATTCATTCGGGAAGCTTAGCGGTAGCACCAATAGGTGATAAGATAAGGGAATGTCAACTAAGATGATTTGGTCAAGTGCAACGAAGACCAATGAAGGTAATAAAAGACACGAAAAATGCCAAAATTGACTTGGGTTGAAGTAGAGAGGAGAGACATGAAGGCTTGTGATTTAATGGCAGATATGGCCCTATATTAAATGGAGTGGCAGAACAAGATTCATGCACCAGACCCCAAGTAGTTGGGATAAGGTTGTTGTTGTTGTTGTTATCATTATAATGGTCATCATCCCATTTACAAGACACAACTATATAAGTTTACAATAGTAATAATAAAAAATATATTTTTCAATCAAATCAGATATACAAAGTACTTCAGAGTATTAAAAACTGGAACACGGACACAAAATAGAACACACTTATGACAGCTGTTATAACTATCAGTCCAGGACTTTAATTTTTTCCATATTAAAACATGGTCCAAAAGAAGCACAAAGGTAATTTCCATGGTCAAATGAATTCAGGACCACAATTAACTAAATCGATAGGTAAGAGGCATACTTCAAACTGATTCCTAGAAAACCAGTTCATATATCAGTTTCCTTTTGTTCCATGATAGCAATGAATTTAAAAGTTTGACTTTCTATTGAACCATAACTACATATAGTAACATGTTAATTAATTCATAAAGAGAGCCCTAGTAATATATAATTCTACTCCATTAAAATAATGGCTACTAAAATTTAAGTCCTTATCAACAAACAAAAATAAAAAGAACTACTTCATGTACCAAGAGAAATCCAAAACACAGATAATAAAAGCCTAATCACAAACCAGAACCCAAACCGCGTGAACTATCAAATGAGGTAACTGTATTTGCGACTATCTAACTAGGACACTCCATTTTCAGGAATTTCAAAGAGTCAGACACTGTGTTTCATTAATATGTCAAACAGGTGCAAGTGCCACTAATTATGTACCATTTGTAACAAAATTCATGTATATCAGCTTACCTATATTACACAGTTATTATAAGAACCAAACTATTTTCAAACTAAACGGTAGGGATGTGTATGAGGTTCAAATTTCATCAAGTCACTGTGCAGACACCTCTTACCAGTATTAGATACTGACACTCAATGTCCTGCTACATGCATTAATCAGTATTAGCTTCCCAAGGCCACATGGATTACGCATCATTAAAAAAAAACCCTCAAATAATCAGTTTCCCAAAATCTATGAGTAAAAAAATCTTTTAAAACCATTATCCTTTACAGTTGATGTCTTCAGCCATAAAACAAGAGAAATAAAGGCAGGTGCAAGGTGTAAACCCAATAATCAATTTTTGAAAGCTTAGTCATGCCTGCAAACTCATGGCCTTTGAGAAATTCCAATCATTGTGTTTCATCTATTTCTGTATGCTTTATGTCTGTTTCTTCATCTTCTGGCTTTGTTTTTCTCATCACCCAACACAGTCACACGAAACACCAGATTGCACACAAATACTGAGTGACTTGCAAGAAATTTTAGAAGGCACGGCTGTTGTGTTTGTGTTTTGTTTGCTACCTTTCCTTGTATGTCTATGTGAATTGTGAAAGAGTAGGGAGATGAAAAGGACTCTCCAGATAAGGGAGTTTCGCAAGAACAGGGCGGTCGTTGTGTGGTTTTCTTCTCTAAGGTTTTCTCTTTAAACACACACACACACACACAAAAAAAAAAAGTTAAGTAGGGCAGTAAAGGAGCCCATGGCCTGGCCCCAACTGCCAAAATGGAAATTTGAAATTTGAAATTTAAATTTCAATAGACATATACCCCAAAAAATAACCCATCATTGACTGTTTTACAGTTAAACTTGAGGAGCACTGTGATTATTTTATCAAAAAGTTAAGGCCTAGAACCAGGCCCAAATAATGGCAGAAGGCCCGATATATATGTAGACTGCAGGCCAGGCCTTGGACCTATTCTTTCAGCCCTCGGACTGGCCTGGACCAAAAAAAGGCAATTGAACCAGCCTATCCCAGCCCAGCCCATTTGACACTCCTAGTTGTAAGAGAAGGTGAGAAAGGTGTTCTCCATTGTTTAGAGAGATAGTTACGGGTGTAATTGATTTTCAACTTTTTTTGGTCTTGAGCTGAGAAAAGAAAGAATCAACTTTATTGTAACTTCATTTCCCTGACTTTATAGTAAAGAATGTGGGCAACAACCATGGACACGGACCAAAGAGCTAAACCATGCAAAATTTCCAGTCATGTTTGTGTGCTTGTTGATTCCTTTGCGGCCAAGTTTTTGTTTATTACATTGATCTAAGTGGTTCAGGCCATATTCCATGACATGGTATATCAGGACTGTTTCCTCTGTCCCAAAACAGCTTTACTGGTTGGCTCACTTTGATTAATTATTCACAGTTCCGTATGTGACCACAGTCTATTTTAATTAGAAGTATTCCACTATCAATATAGCTGTCACTGGTTTAAGTAGAAAGTTGGAGAACTAGCACATAAAAGAAGATCATGAATCAATAACCAGAGTCACTTTACACTTAGAAAAATTACACTTCAAAAATGTTGCAGCATGAAAGACAAACAAAGAAAAAAAGAAAAAGTTAAGTGAAACTGCAGATGTCGATATCATAACTAGTGGTAATAACAAAATAAATCTAAACCATATGATAAAAGCAACAATATCCCATTTAAACCCCATATTCTACCAAAACCGACCCCACAACCTTCCAATTTTATAATCTAAAACGTAATTTGTTGCAGTTTGACAAAAAAAAAAAAAAAAACATGTTTCCCTCCAAACCATTTCATCCCAAAATTTGACTGTTCACTTTACTTAGTTTCCACTGACCAAAAAAAAAAATTGAGCAACAATTGTATATCCAACCGACAACCCCAAAATTTCCCAACCCAATTAACCTTCAGAATCCAGGTGGACTTCGGTGCCAATGTAACACAAACGCGTGTCACAGAACAAGTACATTTTCTACTACCATCCAACTGACTAGTGTAAGAGAACAAATAAAAGCCAAAACCATTAATGCAGTTCATAATAGCAAAAAGGGAGAAGACAAGAATAGATGCTTAGTTCCAAACAGATACAAATTAAAAAATAAAAAAGGCCATACCTTTCCCATCTCCAAGTAAACCGCCGCCCTGTTAGTAAGAAATGAAACATCCTCATCGTTCAACTCCATTGCCTTAGTATAATGCTGAATTGCTGTCTCGAAATCCTTCTTCTTATAAGCCGCATTACCAGCCTCCTTCTCCTTCTGCGCCTGCGCTTTCCTCTCCCTCGCCTCCTTCTCCTCATCAGGAACATCCACCGGCTCAAGCTCCGGTTCTGGTTCTGGCCGCTTCTTCGGCTCAGGTTCTGTCTGCTTCTTCGGCTCAGGCTCCGCCTCCGGCACCTCCATTTCCTCCGGGGTTGAAGTCCTCAGTTTCACGTTAAGCATAACCCCTAATGCCTGCATCATTCTCTGATCCCCCAAGTACATGTTCAGATTATTAGGGTTCTTCTGCACATCTTGAACCATCTTCACGAAATCCGGCTGCTGGAGAAAACTCCTAGTCGACTGATCAGCCATCAGTTTCGCCCACAACTCCGGCCCTTGGAACATATTCCCAATCGAAGACGCCGGCGACGGCGGAGCCCGGGATCGTGCGGCAGATGACTGAGCATCGGCGAGACCAGATTTCAAACCCTCGTTGTTGGGGTCGTACTCGAGTCCCTTTTTGTAGGCGGCGACGGCCTCGTCGAAGCTGCCGAGGCCGACGTGCGCAGCACCGAGGCGGCTGTAACCCTTGGCCCAATCGGGCTTATGCTCGACCGTCTTCTTCGCGTCGGCAAGGGCTTCGGAGTACTGGTGGAGGGAAGCATGGGCGGCGGAGCGATTGGAGTAGAGAACGTGGTTCGTCGGAGCGAGATCGATTGCTTCGGAGAAGAATCGAATGGCTTCTTCGAAGCGGCCGGCGGAGAAGGCCGCGTTTCCCTTCGCTTTAGCTTCTTCTGCCATGAATAAGCCCTAATTTAGCAGAAGAAGATGTAAGGAGAGTATTTTGGGATTTTGTGCTTCGTCTGAAACTATATCTGAACCTACAGAGCTTTTTCTGGATACTTCGCGCGACGAATGCGAGTTAAAAATAATCAAGTAAAGTAGTCTGACGAGAGTCTTTCTAGAAAGTTCCGATGTCTGCAGGGAAGAACCATGTGTTTTCCGAAATTGAACCGGAGGTCGAACCATAAATGCCAGCAGTCCACTGTTCCACCTTTTGATCACCAATTAAAAAATATATGTTATTAAAGTTAAATAATTTACAAAAGGAAGCTTGTATTGGTGAAGGGATAAAAAATGCTCACCTTAACGAATGCTAACCACTGCTTCTTGTCAAGCAGTGGGCAGATGAGCGCCGAAAGGTGAATATGTGCCCCCCAAAAAAGTGAAAATCACTTTTTAACACTGATGTGTTCACCCTTGAGAAGGATCAGTGATGAGCGCTTGTTAAGGAAATGTTCATAAACCGATCCTCATATATTGTCACCTCAAATTTTTCTTTCTACACCTTAGGTCTTTTCCCCATTTTTTTTCCTCACACCTCCTCTCCGATCTAAAACACCCCTCACCTTTCTGTCACCCCACTCACGTTCTAACGAAGAAGAAGATATAAGAGGTGGAGGAGAAAAACTCTTCCCATTCTGGCAGGCAACAGCAATGACAATCTTTTTTTTTCTTCGAAACAAGGCTGTTCGGCCTTATGGTTCTCTACTCGCAAGGTTGAACAAAGAGCTTTTGTTTGGCTTTTGTGTGGCCGAACACCCTATTCAGACCTGCAAATCCAAACAAGGTGTTCAGGGAAAAAAATAGTAAAAAGAAGGTGGTCATCGTCATTGTTACCGCCATTGCTAGGGTCATTGGAGTGGGATGGTTCTTGATCGTTCTAACAATCGGAGAGAGAGGGGGTAAGATGTAGAAAGAAGGATTAAGAGGGTAATTTTAAACATGAGTATTTGTTAGCATTTTGAAAATTTTTAAAACTAGGGGTAAAAATAAATTTTTAAGATGCCGTTAGAATCACCCTTTAGAAAAAAAAAAAAAAACAATTGTAAGGCTTATGGGGCCACCGTTGCACGGTGATCCATGTTAATACTGGCAAGTGCAAATGTCAATGTAATTCATCATAGTCCATGGATTTGAAACCCTAACATTTTCCCTATAGACACCATAAGTTTTTTTTTATTTTTTGGTATGAATAAGAGAATACAGTGACCAACAACAAGATTGACGAAAGGGAGAAAGTTACAAGATAAAGAAAAAAAAATTACCGGTCAATGTGAAATATACAAGAATGTCAATCTCTTATAAGATCTTATGTAAAAAAAACACTTAAAATCTTTAGAAGCCGTAGCCCATGAAACTACAAAAAAAATATAAAAGAATCAATGACTTTGGAAAGCTTTCTAAATGTCCTTCTTTTACATTCCTTCCAAATTCTCTAACAAATACCATGAAAAATAGTCATAGAAATCTTATTTCCACTAAAGTTAGGGGTGGCAATGTTTGACACAATCTGTGAACCTGACACGAGCCAACATGAAAATAAGCGGGTTAGGGTTGACCCTAAACGTGATTCGGGTCAAAACAGGTCAACCTGCTTTGACACGATTAATAAATGGGTCAAGTTAGGGTTGAGCCAAATAGTCTTATACCCTTACCTTGACATGACACGAACCCAACTAACCCGACTCACCAAGATAAATTACCACATAACCCGTGAACCCGACACGACCCAACACAAAAATAAATGGGTTAGGTTGACCCTAAATGTGTTTCGGGTCAAAATAGGTCAACCCATTTTGACACGATTAATAAATGGGTCAGGTTAGGGTTAAGCCAAATAGTCTTATACCCCTACCTCGACACAACACGAACCCGACCTCCCAACACGAATTACCACCTCTAACTAAAGTAAGGGATTAGAACATAACATAAATAAATAAATAAATAAATAAATAAATAAATAAATATAT
>JAOXJP010162724.1:0-12854 GCA_025762735.1 Platanus orientalis
AGAATAACCATGAAAGAATAGTAGGATAACAAATGGAGTAGCACATCATGTATGAACACTTACTATCTTAGTATTTCTCTTTATCTAGGCCCCAAAATCCTCCAACATTTCATTCCCCTTTGCTCTACTCTTTGTAAAATGATGTAGATATAACATTAATCAAGTAGAACTAGAAGATTCAAGAAGAAAACTACAAATTCTAGTAAGATTTTCAAAATTAGGAGTAGAACTTACCTAATCGGGGAAGAAACCCCATTTCTCTCCTAAGCTCTCTAACCTCATTAATTCTTCCTTTCTTAGGTAGATTCTAACCTATTTTAGGGTAAAATGATGTTATACAGTAGTCATTGTATGAGATTACCTTTCTCAAAAAAATTCAATGTGAAATAGAGAAGAAATCTCATTTATTTTTGGAATCTAGGTGTGTTGAGACCTATCCACGTGATTGGGGACCCATCCCGAACACCCCCCGCGACCCATCACGAATTTTGGAGACCGATCTCGGGAACCCCCGAGACCCATCTAAGATATAAGCCACCGATTGCTCTGTACAACCCAAAATTTCAAGGTTCTGGAAATGACCCGTGACCCATCCTAGATTTAGGCAACCTATCGCGGACACCCCCCGGGACTCATCCCCGAATTTGGGGACCGATCCCAATTTTCAGGCTAGCTTTTCCAGCTTTAACCCTCATGAGAAAAACGACCATAACATTTTCAAAAAAACTTGGATTAACGTACCGTTTGATGTGTTGAGGACTAGACTCATAAACCTTTCCAATTATGTATGACTTATAATCAAATTGTCTTGGGATTGATATAGGTTTTTCGGTGAAGTTATCTCAATTATGCATTTAGAAAAACTTTGAAACTTAACAAGTTCATGGTCAAATTTTGGGTTCTACATGTCTAACTTGGTCCAATGGGTTCCTAAACCACTCTATGGTCTATTTAAACGTGCGAAAAGATAATTTTACCCTTTAAATGAAAGTATGGGGTGTTACAAAATCCGAGTTTTGTAGAGAAAGTTATTGTCGTTTTTCATTGGTTGTCTGTGCTAAAAAAATTCCGAGCGGGATGATGTCATAAAAACAAAAATTCCGTACAATAGCAATTTTTGCAAAATTATAATGACTTTTTTTCACTAGAAACCTACCTAAACATGAAATTAGGGATTAGGGTTGCTATTTAAGCATATAAAAACTTAGAATTTCATTAAAAAATATAGGATCTTTTAAAGAATTTTGCAAGTTTGGAGATTTTGAAGAAAAAATAAGAGAGAAACCTATGTTTTGCAAGAGATTTTGAAATTATTGAATAGAGAACTTGAAGTTTTGATTTAGTTTCATTTTTTGACAAAATGATAAATAAACTATAACACTTTTACATCATTTTGATTGTTCTTAGGTTCATAGAACACTTAGATCATTGTTTTTCAAAGAAATCATAAAGTTTGTCTTATTTTGATTCCATAGGTTCTTAGAACAATAAAAAATCTATTTTGTAAATAAATTAAACTCTTTTACATTGTTTTAGGTTCTTAGATTCGTTTGTTTACAAGTTTTGTAAAGAACCATGATTGTTTTGAGTTATTTAGGTTCTTTTACATGATTTTGAAATAAAAAAAGTATGTTTTCAAGCAAATTCATGTTTTACCTCTTGATTTTGATTCAAATAGGTTCTTAGATGATTTTAATCTATGTTTTGCAAAAGAAAAAAAAATGTTCTACTCAGTTTTTAAGTTATTTTGAAAGAATCCCATGTTTTTTTAAAAGGAATTTTCAAAGAATTTTTAATAGACACATTTTTAAATAATGTCTTAAAGAATTTTTGATATGCTAATTCGTAGAGCTATATTCTTAGGTGGGTCAAATTCTTGTTTTCTATTTTGATCCAAATATATGCATTGTTTATAAATTATTAAAGATTGTCAATTTTATTTTGCTTTAATATCGGTTAGTATCTGTATATGTTTTGATGATAATATATGTTTAGTTATGACATGAGATCCCTTTGCCATTAAGTAGACAATTTTGATGGAGCCGGATCACATTAATTGACGATGTTTGTGATGCTCATCATTAGGCATGAGATAGTGGCATCCTACTATCGGATTGTAGATAGGTTTGTTTTGTTATGTTACCCATTATCTAGCTTACAACACAAGTAGGAGATTTTTGGTATATGATTCAGTTATCTATTATTTAACTTGTAACACGTGTGGAGGATTTAGATATCCGTTTCAGCCGGTGTTATATATGTATATATGTTTCAGCGAGTTGTTTTATTCTATTACCTATTATCTAGCTCACAACACGTGTGAGAAATTTATGGTATATGATCCAGTTATCTATTATCTAGCTCGCAACATGTATGAGAGATTGAAATATTTGTTTTAGCATGTCTCATATATGTATATATGTTTTAGTGATTTATTTCGTTCAATTTAGTTTCAAATATTTATTCAATTCAGTTAAGTATTTCGGTTCTAATTATGTGTTTGTTCAGTTATGCATCTTGATTTCTGTTCTATTTTGTTATTTGTTCCATCTTAGATTGGAAACATTATTTTTATTTATAAAGTAATTATTTTGAAAGCATGCTTCGTTCCAAATTAATAAAATGAAATTATTCGTGCTTATTGACCCAATTGTTTTAGCATATTAAGCAGTGTTCCTGTTTATTTGCAAACTCAATCACGTTTACAGAATTGACACCGTTGTTTTTAGATGATGAGGATGATAAGTTAGATGAGTAGCTTGGATTCTAAGAATAAGAACGATAATGAAGATTTAATTTTATTATTTTCATAAATTATGTTATTTTATTTCAATATTTGTTTAGAGACATATTTTGATTCAATTTAATTCAGTTAATTCAATTTTATTTAAAAAGATGTTATAGGTTAATTTAAAATTTCTGTTTTATGGAAATAATTTGTTATTCTTTATGTTATATCAAACTATAGATTTATTTATGGATTTTGATTTGTAAATTTTAAATTTAATGGAATGATTATAGTTTGATTATGAGATTCCACTACGTATGTATAAAAAAAACAGATGTGAAAAAAAATTACAAACAATTTAAATGATATTGATGTGAATGAATTAATGTCATGTGTTAAAATTTATAACCATATAAATATAGGTCTTGGACGTGACAATTATGCAATAAGATGTAGCTTCTTTATTTTCAATTTTTTTTTTTTTTTTTTATACTTAGCATAAAGTCAATTGCTTGTTTTGTTGTTGTGCTATTATCAAAACCGATTCAACCCTTAGTTGTTGCTCATTAGCTAAGGTTCTTTGTTGCTCTATGGATTTGTCCATCAAATTGCGGTCCATCGTGCGAAATTTAAGGTCCACATCACCATTTTTATTTGGGTAATGGAACCTAATTTGCTCATTACACTCCGGAGGCATTTTTATCACAGAGCATTTGCTTCGCCCATTCAACTCAGCCTGTTGTACGGCGACACGGAATAATTCACTGTCTTGTAGACTTGTAGCAGAGTCCCAACTCTCTTTCCGTCAGGGGTGAACAGACTCCTATCCTAACCCCCACATCTTGTGGTCAGGTCTCACTCTGTCCCTGTATTCTCGTCCTCCGCGTCTTTCCTTCCTGTGCAACGCCAGTAGGCAATCCACCTTCTATCTCATCCCAGTCCCCCTTTGCATCTCTCTCGTTCCCATCCGTTGCTGCATCGAAGTCCCTGCACCTCTTTCCCACTCAAGAAGCCACTCGATGCAAGGCTCACTGAAAAGGTCTTCATAGAAGTCAGAAGACAGGGTGTCTACACCTCCACCTTCCACCTTGGAGACCACCTAGAAAACACTGTTTACGTCTTCTTTACAAAATCCCTCAGCAACGAGGCCAAGAAAAATACTTTGGATCTCTAGCTGAGGAAATCCCACCCATTGCCCGCTTATCTCTCTTTCTCTCTCACGCAGTGAAGAACCTCCCCAAAAACGGAGGGGGTTTAGGGTTGCTCTTGCTCGTTTTGGGGGGAGAGAAAGGAGGAGAAGAAAGAGGAAGAAGGAAAGGAAGAAGAGGGAGTGGAGAAACGTGAGGCAGAGAAGAGGCTGAATAGAGGAGGGTATTTGGCGCAGCAGAAACGTGGAACAAGTCCCTGGTTAGGTTTTCTCTCAATCTCCTTTCAAATCACCTTATTTTGATGTTTTTCTTCTCTCTTCTTAAACGATAAAAATTAGAACGAATGCCTTGTGCTAGAATACAAAAACTTTCAGATTTTGGTTGGGGATTTATATCCCATTTGTAGATGGTCATGTGGCACGAATTGGAAGAAGGATCTTAAGGATGCCAAAACGTGGTATTTGGGATGCCTTATCATGGATGCTCTATAAAATGGAAAAGAAGGATCTTAAGGTCTTGATTTTGGGAAATTTTGAGTGGCCAATACCTTGGATGTGGATGACCTATTATGTAAATATAAGTAAAACTGTTGTAGTTTTGGTTTTGGGTGTTAGATGAAGAATCAAAGTTGTATTATAAAGGATTTATGAGCTGGGAATTTGGGGGCTTTTTATGTCATTTGAAGTTTAGGGTTTGATTTCAAATAGTAGGCATGGAATCTCTTTTCTTTTGACATTGTTGTGTATGTGACACGTAGGCTATACTGTACAGATTTGGGGCATTTTTACAATGGAAAAATTCATAGTAACTTGAATGCTAAAATCCATAATAAACATTCTAAAATACTTACTTCAGAATATTTTCCTAAATAAAGTTTCAATATATGTATTTTAAAGACAAATCGTATTGTCAAATCCACCCATAAATATGGTTTAATGAATGTGGCAAATAGTCCGAAATTATGGCTTTTAATCCGGCATAAACTTTGAGTCTATAAGACTCCTAAGACCTGATAATTTTATCTTCATTTTTAGATCTCATTGTGTTAAATTATGGTGGCTATGAGAAAGCTTTCTTTGCTAGGTTGTGTTATAACATGCTGAAAAATAGGTTACTGTTTGAAGAAATTCCAACCTTTTTACATCTTAAACTTTTGAGTTCTCTTGAGTTATTTTGGACTGAATCAGGGCTGTTGTATGCTCTGTTTTGAGCTATGATATGTATAGGGGTCCTACGCTCCTACTATGCTTGTTGCCTTCAGCCAAGTCTAAAGAGGATTGAACAAAATTACTCTCTCTATCAGGTTAATGCTTCAAACTGAAAAAAAAGAAGAAAGATATTAGTGAGTGCTGCCTTATTAAGTTAAAATGTTTTGTTTTGCTTATATATATATATATATATATATATGGAAGGATTCTATTGGTTCTATGCCTTTTAGAAATTGCCAACTAGATGTATCCAAATAAGAAGCGTTAGTTGTGAATAGAAGCCTATACAGGTTGAACATTTCGATTATGATTGTATATGCTTGAATTGAGGGCCAAAGTGGACTGAAACTTAACATTGTATATTTGTTTTGGATGCTTGCTGTAAGTAGAATAATAGTTAATTTTATACATGTTTTGAAAGCTGGTTATAGGCCACTAATTGAAATGAATTTTATGAATGAATGGGTGTCTATTAAAGTCCTAAGGTTGACTTGTGTGGTGCTTGGATTGATACTTACTATAGGCTACATTCTGGGTTAGTTTTATATATACCTTTGAAAGACAAATCCGGGATGAATTTGGACATATTCCATGATAGAACTGATACACACAAGGACTGAAGACTGTGTTTACATATATATGGATGTTGCCCTTTTTTGAAGTATAAATGCATGATCATACGCATGGACTAGAATTCATAAATAAGACTTGTATGTTAATTGCAGGAAAATCTAACTATGGACTTACCTTCTTACTGAGCTGTTAGCTGCCCCATATTAAATTTACTCTTTTCAGAAAGGGACACTTTGAGATTATAGTTGCAGGTTGTAGACCAACGGTATTTTTAGATAAAGCTTGAGTATAGCAGGTTGATGGTGAAATTAGAGACCAAAAACTAGATAATTTAATTTAGTTTTTATTTATTAAGGACTATACATATTGGATGGGATTTTTGGAGTTTGAAACCCAGTATAGAGTCCATTTAACAATTCATTTTTATTTTTAATTGGTGATGTAATAATGATGGTAATGGGGATGATGAATATTGACATTTTGGAGTGTCATGTTTACTGTGGATTATAAGGTACCTAAATAACTGAGTTGAGTAAATTCCCAGGGGTTCATGTTATAGTTGTTATTCTGCCGAAATTTCGGCAGAAATGACATATGGGTTTCCTGCCTGATATAAATTAAACGATATAAATGGCATTAAGAGTGACTAGAAGTAGCCATAAACTCTTTTAAGGTAATGTCTTGGGTTCCATTAGCGGCTAATCGGGATCGGAGCATTACAGAATGGTATCAGAGCTCTAGGTTTGGAATCCTAGGGTATAATAGAAAAAAGAAATGGAGTGATAAGAGTTAGAAGCTAAGCTTGGGATTCTTGAATACTTAATGGGTTTAAGGTTGTGAATGAGATGTCCAGTGCCTAAGAGGTATAGAGTCTTTGATTGTGGAGTACATGATTGTAACTTTTTGATGTTAACTATGTGCCACAATGATTCTGATAGGAAGAGATGGCAGGGAGAATTAGAGCCTTTAATCCTGAGATTAGTAAAAGGGTAGATCAAGTTACAATCCCCTTCATCCCCCTTTTTCTGATGTGTTTTTCACTTGGAAACGAGTAAGTACTCTGTTAGAAACAGATTCAATGATCTAGGAGAAAGAAAATTTTAGATTTTATGGGGTTCTTTAACCCGCACGTGAAATGGCTCTAAAGCCGTGTTTGGGCAGAAATTCCACACGTATTAGGGTGTTTGAACCTCCAAAATCATGGGAAACAAAACAGAGTAAGAAAGGTGTAAAAGAAAGTTGGCTTTTATGTATTTAGGGTTTCAATTTTTGGAAAATCCCTGCAACTATGTTTCCTTCTTGTGGTGCTTTTGGAATAAGAATTTTACATGAATTTCAGAGTGAGTTGGTGTCTATATGTGCTGGGATTGAATTACAACCTTCAAGTATAGATTGCTGCCCAAGGATATAGGAAATCATTCCACAAGCTTATGTGGTATAAGGATTTATAAAAGGGGTTGAACTGCTAAACTGCTATTACTTTGTGATAAGTAGAGACTGTTGAATTTTATGTATGTTCCATTTGTTAATAAATGTAAATGCTGTCCATAAAAGTTCTAAATTCTTATTATGGTAATGCCCTAAGGTTGGGCTGAAAAGAAAAATGATTATATAAGTTGGGCTAACTTGAAGCCGGCAGGATTGGGAACCTACCTAATGCGTTTCCATTAGGTAGGTTATGATCCCAAAGGTTAAGAGCCTAGCCTAATGTGTTTCCATCAGTCTTAGGGCTTTTGGCGTATTGGTTAGGTTTGTAACAGAGATGTACATACCTTCCTATTGATGGGTTATAACCAGATGCCATTTACCAAACAAAGGAAAAAAAAGCCTTCTAAGTTGAAGCCTTAAGGCAAAGAAGTCCACAATGCTGTAAGATCTCCATCAATAAGTAAAAAAATAATTCAGATAGTTTTAAAGATGATGGGAGAACTAGTGGGCACCTAAAATTGCAATTAGAAAACTCACATAGCTTTGAAGAACAGGGCAGGAAAGTTGAACTAAAGAATATATCCAGTTAAATCATAAAATTCAATTTCATTGATTGATGCTTTACACATCTGGATCTTAGGGAATAATAAAAAACACAAGAATTAGAAAACAAGAAAGGAAAGAAAAGAAAAGAAAACACAATATACTTTTAAGTTCTAACTTCTGCCCTTTTTCTTTTCTTAATTCTTTTATCTTATTAAATGGTTGGTAAAATTAATGAGAAGATTCAAAATATAGCCATTTGAACATTTCCCCCCTTCTGCTCTTTCAGGGAAAGTGGGAAAGCGGGTTGTAAAAGACAGGTAAGATTTTTGTATGGGTTCTCTCCGAAACTGAAGTTTACACACAACTTTTGGGTTAATATAAGAACTGCACCGGAGTGAGTTTGTTTTTGTAAGACACCCTTTTTTTAATCTTTTTTCCTTGCAACTTGGTTTATATAAGAGCTGCACTGCACAAGAGTGAATTTGTTTCATGTAGGATACCCTTTTAAAATCGTGATTATGTTGGAATATTAGAAAACTCACTCCATTCTCTCTTAGATGGGTTTTGTCGAGTAATGGTAGCCCCCTTCCGTTTTATAGAGTGGAAATTTTCATTACATTGTGCCAGGTGGTGCATCACATATGCTCAAGATCTCTTTCCCCATTTTGATTGTAATACTTTTACACTATTAGGACCATATATTGTTTACATTCTTACATATTTAACGTATGCATATATTGCACCAATCTTATTGATCTAATCTTTTAGGTAAATGTAAGACATTTTTTGCATTTTAGCTAATTTTGTGTCACATAACATATTTCATTATTATTTTTAACAAAATGACAGGTTGCAATTTTCAAGTGTGGTTCATTAAGAAAAGGCATAATTAATCAGTTTTGAGTACTTGAAGAATTAATAGAAGTTTTGGCTTGTGAATTTGGAAGCTAACATTGGTTTCCAAAAGCAAATTCAGATTTGAGGCTTGGGTATCCTTAATTTTATTGAGTGGTGAAAAGTAGATGAAAATTGATTATTATGCATTACTGACTCAATGTGATTTGCTGCTATCTGGGTACTAAGGTTCGTTTGAACTTTTCGATCCTAACGTACTTAACTGACTTTTTTTAAAGGCAAATTTGGTGGTTTAAATTAATTTTTTATTTATATTGTATCTGGGTGCATATCTTGAACATTCATCCACATAAGCATTCTTTCCTCCTGCTTGTAGGACTTGTTGAATTCACTTTCCACGTGGCTCCACTGTACCTCATACAATGGAGAGTCCACCCATGACAATTGCTGCTACTGCAGAAAATCTCAAAGCCAAACATCTTAAAGAAGACTGGACGGTGGTTCTACCTCGTCGAGGCAGACAGAGGAGGAGCGATTTCCCCAATATCAAATCTCACGAGCAACAACAGCCACAACCATGGGCACCAACTGATCTTGAAACTGATTTAAGAAGAGAATCAAAACTGGTGCAAAAGATGCACATCCATATAAAGAACCTTGAGAATACCAAATTCTACCATAATTTTCTCAATCAAATTCAAACTCCTCAAATCCGTGGTTACTTTTCTAGGGTTTTGGGCTCCGAATCAAAGATGCAGATGGTGATATATGGAATTGGCAGCATTGAATCATATGAAACCCCACGATTGCAGTTGAGCCTTGCAATCTTGATGAAGAGAAAGTTTGACTGGATCGGAGACATTAAGGTATTTGATCCAGTTCTTTCAACCACAGAAATGAAGGTTGTGGAATCTCTGGGTTCTTGTGTTTTAACTATAAATGAGCAAGGACGGAGACAGGCATTGAAACCAACAATGTTCTTCATGCCACACTGTGAGGCAGTGTTGTATGATAATTTGTTACAAGCGAATTGGAAAGCAGAGCTTCTGAATAAGATGGTACTGTTTGGAAACAGCTTTGAGAGGTATGAGCAGTACGTGGCGGAATTCAAGAATCCATTTGTTGTTGATTCATCGAAGTATGTTTTGGGAGCGAGAAGATTTATAAAAGAGGTTGCAATTGAGACACATTCAGATGATCTTTTTAGGGCTTTTCATGATTCAAGCTGGCATTTTTTTGACCTAGATCCAGAAATGGAGCTCCAAGCCATTAAATCTTAAAAGAACTGTAGTAAATGTTCCAATTTTTCAAATCACCTTGTTCTAATGGGGATTTTAAAACTTCATAGAATCAGTCTGTGTAACTAATTAAATCGGGGATTACCCCTAAATGGTTAGCGTAAATTTGTTTTCCCTTCATATATTAAAAAGTATATCATTCTCTGATCAAACAACATGAATTACTAATTCACCCAAAAAAAAAAACATGAATGACTAGGAGGATTTGTGAGCACTAGGGAGAACAAATTAAAAACCATAGTTTTGAGAAGTGGACCGGTCATTGAACCAGTAAGGTGGATGGTTCAGGTCCAATTGGGTTCAACCATTGGTTTACATGATCTAACCATGGTTCTCTTCAAAATATGTGACATGTGATTCACAACCATTGGTTTACATGATCTAACCAAGGACCTTATTTATGTATATTTGACATGTTAGAATAGCCCATGCATAATTTATGATGCATGTTTAAAAGACTACATTGATTTAATTATCAAAGTGAAGTTGTAGGTTATAAGAATAAGCAGAGAAACATGAGATTAGCTTTGTTAGAGTATACACTATTATAATAATCTCCCACTTGCCTTCAAAGGCAATCATGCCTACTCATTAGTCTCATTTTCACAAGATGCGTATTTAATAACACCTTGTGAGGTAGTGACATTGCTCGGGATCTGCCACGTTATTTACCAATACAATGTTTGCGATAACAATGTCTTCTTTATGCATATTGTAGTAATGTAGGTTGTCCCGAATGTAGATCATGCCATTCAACTTGTAGAAATATTAACTGTCGACTAGATGATATTTTAAATCCTACTCAAAATACAGATTGTCCCTAGAAAAAAGAGATGATAATTAATACACTAAAAATTAGGTGAGAATGAATCTTGTGAGAACTGTGAAAACGGCATCAGGGTGCGGACACATCAGCACCGAAAAGTAATAAGTGCCCCCCAAAAAGTGTAAATCACTTTTTGGTACTGATGCGTCAGCCCCTCTGATGCCGTTTTCACGGTTCTCACGAGATTCGTTTGCACATAATCCAAGCCCTAATTAATAAGTCCATTTCTTATAGAATATTACAATCTAGTCTCTTCATCGTACATTTATCTAGATGGATTTTCATTACTGTCAAGACCCTGGTTTATTGTAGAAATTTCGCATTTTTTTTTTACTAGTTGTTCCTTATATAAATGATAGAACATTTATCAAAATGTCACCACATTTAAACTTCTGACGTCCAATCAATTTAACAATCATCTCTAGATATATTTCCACATGAGGTGGTGGATCATTTATTGAGCATTTCCATAATCCACATGCTTCACCAATAACTCAACACACCACCCCTAGTTGAAAACTTTTAGGTCTACAATGAACCAAATGACTCTACTTTCCCTGTTAATTCACAACCATATATAGAAATTCCTATAATATTATATTATCCGAAGACCTTGATTTTTCTTCATATATGAACATTAACATATGAATATTGAATTCATGCCATTAATAAGATAAAATAGATTTGCATAATCATAAGAAAGTGGCTATTGGTTTTGTCAGAACACATATTTCTAACAGCATACACATCTATAGGATCAATAAATCCGCAACAATTCTCAAGGAAATGTATAATGTTTTAGACCTCATAGAGAACATTTTGTTTTATTGGTGCTGTCTCCTTGTGACTATGATCTTCAATTAAGGATCCGATTTCCTCCTTTCATTTGATGTAGAAATTTCATGCTTCCTTCTGGAGTCTGCTCAACTCTTAGCATCCATACCGCACGTTGCCTCTGGCATCTCCTTTTCTGCATTCTAATCACAGGTAAAGGGAAGTTTGGATGTACAATTCTTGTCCACTTACCAACAGGTCTCGGAGGAGGTCTAATCCATTGATTTCCTACGTTCCCTGATTATCGAAATCTTGGTGCTTAATAAGTAAAACCCCGATGTCCTGATAGAAACCTGGACTTGTCCATTGCCAACTTTTTCTCTCTTTTTACCCATGGAAGAATTTGGGGAAAGAAATAATATAAAATTTTCTTCATTGGAGGTTGCACTTGATACCATTCTTTTGATATTTTGGTGTCACCTTTCACATATGACTTCATAGATAGCATGAGGGTAAATTTTTTCCTAGGCTTATTTATCATAACTGACCAAATTTCCTTTAGCCCTTGTTTAACCATTTTCCCTTGATTGTTTTTCTCAGTAACCTTTATCTTTTAAGTGACATTTTTTCTGAGGTCCATTTTTGGCCTCAAAACTTCTCTTAAACCGCCCATGTTTTAAATTTCAAAGAGGCCATATTTAGAGGAACCATTGATGGAAAAGGATTGGCATCAATTTTCATTTCTTATTTTTATTTTTATAGGAACTTTAGCAATCCTTTGTTAATATTTTCTTGAGTTATATAGTGGAAAACAATGCAATTGACGGTAGAATGGGTTTTCAACTTGTGCCGCTTAGAATATTCTTCACTCTTTAATTCTTTAGCCGAAGAAATTTTGTGTCCCTTGGCCAACTTAATGAATTTGTCTAATAACAAATAATCAAATATTTCACTGAACTTGGTAATATCAAAAGAATACTATTTACCAATCTCAACTGTTATTTTCCAACGGTCTATCTGGTTGACAAAAGATGATTCGACGTCTTATTCTATCAAAGGTTCCTGTAGACGATTTTTGTCATTTGACTTTCCTTCCATAATAACCATTCATAACTTGTGACCCTACCAAATAGCTTGAAGAGGTAATCAAATTCCATTCTTTTAAACTTCTTTCGAAGCTCAATCTCTAGGCCATTCATGGCCACTTCACAAACTCAGACTCTTGAAACATAACAAAACAATTTTTTTCTCGTACTTGAATCATGCCAAATATCTTTCGTTAGATAGAGCTGTCTCAACCATAACTAATCAAGCATGTAGACTTCCGGCTCTACCCAAAAGAACCACATGTAAAAGTGATGCGGACAATCAAGCAAGACTTATGTATGTACCCTCACATAAGAGGGCTAGATTTAAGTGCATATGTTATGTGAGATTATTTAGGGTCCTTTAAGGGGGGGGGGTGGTACA
>JAOXJP010162735.1:0-12853 GCA_025762735.1 Platanus orientalis
ATTAAAGTCTAAAAAGGGCACATAAAAGGTGATTATAAAAAGAGGATGAATGTCATCAAATCCCAAAAGCACCAAACTTCAAGAAAACTATTAATGGAAAAAATGTCAACAAGAGAATCTATCTTTAAATTGTTGAAAATAGAAACCCTCAAAAGAGGCAGAATTTAGCCCATCTACAAAATAAAATAAGGGGGGGGGATCTTAAGAAAAATATGAGTTAGAAGGGATGAGCTAAAGCACTTACTCATCTATATGGTTTCAGGAGTCGGGAGCACATCAAGGTAGTACCTTAATAATGGGAGCTCTAGACATATGACCAAAATAGTTCATTGTTTGTCAAACTTCAAGGAAACTTAAGGTGGGGATGTCACAATTGGTGACAGAGACATTGGCAAGATCATTGGCAAAGGAAACTGTAGAAAATCTTCCAATATCTTCACTCTCATCAATGTCCTATTTATGCAAGGTTTAATGCACAATCTAATTAGTGTAAATCAAATATGTGATAAAGGGTATGGTGTGCACTCTATGAAGGATATGTGTGAGACTAAGGATAAAGGAAGTGGTGAATTCCCTGAAATAGGGTTAAAGACAAGCAACAAGTGCTCTATTCTAGAACCCAACAAGCATGAGGTGGATGCTTATCGTATGTCTCAAAAGGATAAGACTAATCCTTGATGTCAAAGATTAGGTCATATTTACTTTAGAGTCCTCTCTAAGCTAAGTAAGAAAGAAATAGTTAGAGGCTTGCCTAGATTGATCCAAGTTGACAATCCAATGTACAAAGGTCGTCAAATGGGCAATCAAACTAAAGTCTCTCACAAGAAGATAAACCAAATAAGGACATCTAAATCTCTAAAAACTTCTCCACTTGACCAAGCCAACAAGAACGAAGAGTCTAGGAAGTAAAAAATAATTCATGGGATTGGTGGATGATTCCTCATGGTTCACATGCTGGGATTCCTAAGAGAGAAATCTGAAGCCGTTAATGAGTTGCAAAAGAACTCAAGTTGAAAAGGATTTCCCCAACAAACTCACACGAAGCAATCATGGAAGGGAATTCAAGAACCACAAGTTCTTGGATTGGTGTTGCAAGATAATATCAAGATAAACTTTCATCACAAAAAAAAAGATCTCAAAGGAATTATCACATAATGGTATCCTTAGTGATCCAAAGAATGAAGTGAGAACAAGAAGGTAACTCAAAAACATCATCAGCCATCCTTGTTTGTGAGGAGTTATAGGCTCTTGTGGCCAGGATAAAGTGTATTTGAACCATGCTTGAGGTTTGTAATTCACTATAGTTCCTAAGGGAATCTTTAGTATTTTCAAGTAGTCTTAAGGGCATGATAATGTACTATAACTCTTGTATTAATGTATTTGAACATGCCTAATCTCTTTTGGTGTGATTTATGGATTGCATGCTTAAATTCTTTAAAACCATTGATTGAGTGATCATGAGATGTGAAAGTGAGGGGGAGTCACTCTTTACACAAAGGAGTCACACCCATAGGAGAACCATAAAAGAAAGAGAACATTCAAATAGGAGGGGCTAAACGTACAATATCTAATCAATTAAGGCAGATTTGGGTAGTTTCAGCACATCTAGATCTATTCGGATCCCATCGGATCAATTCACCTGGACCCATTCGGCATAGCTAGATCGATTCGACTTGGTGATTCTAGTGGGAAATGAACCGTCAATTAGCTTAAAAGGGCAAAAACATTCTACTTTTCTTCATTTTCCTCTTGTTCACTCCTTTCAATTAGCTTTCACATAACTTTCCCTCTTATAATCTCTTGCCAAATCATCTTTAATGGCTCCACCAAAGAAGGATGATCCTAAAGGGAGAGGAACCACATCTTCTTCAAAGTTGTCGGTTCAAAAGCAAAAACGTCCGCCTTCAACCAAGTTTGGAGCATATTTAGATGCCTCTCACCTCGTCAACTACAATCACTATTTCTTGAGGAGGCCGATAGCGGTGGAGAGGCCTATCCATGAGAAGACTCTCTTTGACACACTTGTGGGGTATGAGCTAGTTCCTAGCAGATGGGAATCCTTAATGACCATCAAGGGAGAAGTCCATGAAGAAGCTATGCTGGTGTTTTGGTCAAATATTCATAACTCAAGCCTTGAAGACCTCACCTTCCATATAGAGGTCTATAGAGTTTAGATGGATATTGATCCATCGGCGTTGTCCACCTTGCTCTGAATAGCCAGACCTACTAGCAAAGTAGTAGCATTTCCTCTAGCGGAACTAGACAAGGCTTCCATTTCTAAGGTCATTGGTTGTGAGGGAATGGCTTGGTTCGGGAAGCTTCAGGCTATTAAGTGTCTACTTAAGGTGTGATTACAAAATCTGATCTTCACTTACAACTTATTCCCGACCACACACAACAATGACATGTCAGACATGATGGTGCATGTCATTTACTCCCTCCTTATGAAGAAGGAGGTCGACATTGCAGTCATTCTATGCCATGTCATCATCTCAGAGGTAAGGAGCTCCAATTCCTCATGATTGCTTCCTTATGGTGTAATGATTACACACTTTCTAGAGGTATATGGAGTTTCATTCCCTAAGGAGGCCACCACCCTTAAGCAGGGTGCAGAGATAGACTAGTCTACTATCCGGTGAATGCTTCAAAAGGGCACACATTTGAAAAAGTAGAAGATTCCTTCTGAGGCTAGGTCTTCCACTACGCCAGCCAACTCAGCACCACCACCTCCTATGCACACGGAGGCTCCACATGTGGCTATACCTCCAGCACCACCAACAATAGAGCCAGTTGCTCCTCCTCCTCCTTTAGTTCCACCTATTCCCCAAGGCGAGCCCCCAGTGCCCACATATTTACGAGAGGCCTTGGGCAATCTTAAGGAGTTGTCTAGCGCATCATTGGTCATCTAGAGAATATGGTGGATAAGCTCAATAGCATTGAGCTTCGAGTTGAGTGATTGGAGTGCACAATGGCTCCCTAGCTCCCTCACCATCCTAGTGTCCCACTCGACCTATGGACACAAAGTGATGAGGATGAGGATGGTGACGAGTGATTGTGAGGATGAGTGTTTTATTTTGTACATTCGTCACATTTTATAATCCTTAAAGAATTTGAACTTTTGAATATATGAATGGAAAACAAATTTTTAACTTATGTCTCATTCTTTTTATTATTTTCCTTTTTAAATTGTCTTCCATGTGCCTATTTCATGAAAACATTGGGGATAAAAATCCAATAGAGTTCATGGATATAGGGGGAGAGATTGCTGTATCCAAGTTCATGGATATAGGGGGAGAAATTGCTATATGAGCATTGATATAGGGGGAGAGATTGCTATATCCAAGTTCATGGATATAGGGAGGGAGATTGCCATATGAACATTACTATAGGGGAAGTAGAGTAATGCATTGAGACAAATTAAAAATTATCTTAAAACTTAAAATCTCTTTAATGCAACGAACTATCATATATATTATTTATATTGCATTTCATATGCTTGCTTGATCATATTCATTTGACTATCTTATATTGGCTTGAGAAATGTATTGTCTATCAAATGTGGTTTTAGGTTATGAGATCAATCATCTAAGCAAAGATCTTGAACTAAAAGCCTACACATAAATCGAGGGGGAGTTCAAGAGTTAAAAATATCAAGAGTTCAAGACTTCAAGTCACATCATTTAGTCTTCTTTGTTTAAATGTATTACTCTTGCATTTTCATGGAGTCTATAAATTCATTGCATATATTTATTGTATTCCATCCATGTATTTCATTATGTTTTGTCATGGAATTACCTAAAGGGGAGATTGTTAATGTAAATTGTCAATTCCATAATTTGTAAAATACATGGAGTGGTAGATTAGGCATGACATGAATACAATGCATATCTCATTCATGTTCGTAATCATCAAGTGTCATTGGTTTCCAAGAAGGAATACAAGCTCCAAACACTTGAAGCTAAGGATGATCCATTCCTAAGATTGCCAAGATTCGAAGACTTGAAGACTCAAGGTTCATCAAGCTCAAGAAAGGTATGTAAAGGTATATAATATGATAAACATAGGCTAAAAAGATCAAAAGTCCTTTACATATCCTTATGGACCAACCCATGCTACCTACATAGGATCCCAAGTGAGTGGTAGTAGGTTCAAGGTGTAACGGTAAAAAAATAGGGGAATCAGATCGATCCAAATGGTGTTGGATCATTTCGCACTTAGCGGATCGATTTGCTACTTACTGGATCGATCCGATAAGGCTCGGGTGTCTCAAACTAAGACACAAGATCAATTCGAGGATGCCGGATTGATCCACCATCATAGAATTTCAAAAGAATATAAAATCTACATTTGTGATTTTTTGACTGTTGGGGTAGACGCAATATTAAGGGTGCACGATTGTGCTCATCCCCTATACGTATGAATGAAGCTCAAATGAGCTCTCTAACACACACAAGAACATACCAAAAATAAGATAAGAAATCTTGAGAGAGAGTAAGGCATTCAATCCTTCCAACTACCAAGTTGGCTCTATTAAAGAGCATCCATTGAAGATCAAGAAGTCATTTAAGTGCTCCTTTGGCACTCTATATTTGAAGAACAAAAAGAAGGAAGCAAGGTGAAGGGTTTAGTCCCAAGTAAACCCTTATGAGAAGCTCCAAGAAGCAAATAGGTACTCTTGAAAGCTTAGTGGAACCCAGTAGCACACTAGCTCAACAAAGGAGCAACTACCTTTGCATCAAGCAATACATCAACCTTGTGAGGTAACAAGTATTGACTTTAGTTTTAACTGAGACTTTAGCACCCGCCAAAGAAACTGGGTATAGACCATAGCACTATCCTGGAAACACCGGTTATGTAGACTATACTCTTCTGAGACACCGGGTATAGATTGCTCCTACCAGAGACACCAGGTGTAGACCATAGCACTACCGCTAGAGACACCCGTAGTGTAGACCATACCCACCAGAGACACCGGGTATAGACCACTCCCATCGGAGACACCAGGAGTATAGCTTTCTTTGCAAGTAAATATGTTTTAAAATTTCAGCCCTGATTGTAATGTACTTCAATCTCAATAAAATTTAGTAGCTCTATTATAAGCTTTGAAAGTAGATGTAGGCCCAATTGCCGAACCACAATAAATACCATGTTGTGTGTTTGCTTGTGCTGTGAATTGTCTCTTCCCTTTATCTTACATGGCATGTATTGCATCTTCTACATGATATTTCATATTTGAAACTAATTAGGAACTTAAATTAGTTGAAAGATTGAAAATAAGATTGCCATTGTATTGCATTTGTAATTAAAATAATTGAATTATATTTTGAAGTGCATTAAATTCCAAGAACTATAATAATATTTAAATTGGAATTTAAGTAGGCTTAACAAAAAGAATTTTTTAGAAATCCTCTATTCCCCCCTCTAAAATAAAACCAAACTTTCACCACCAACAAAAATATATATAAGCTAGTCATCAAGATGAAATCATAAAAAGAAATACTAACTACTCCCACTGACATAATCTTCATTCATCCCTCACAGGGTCTAGAGTGGTAAAAACTCTCTCTCTAGCTTCAACCTGAGGTAGCGGAGTCTTCTTGAAAGAAGCATCCATCCATGAGAGATGATCCTCAATGGCATCTAGTGGAGAAGCGAGTCTCTCTTTACATGCCTCGACACGATTATCCTTTCTTGCCAAAAACTTTTGATTCTCAATCACTCTCATGAATTTTCTCTTGATAAGCTTCTAAAAGGAGTTCTCAAGAAGGCATGAAGATTCTACCTTAGGAGGAGGAGGTGGTCGGTGAACATCCTCATTTGTGTCATGACTAGAGTCAGCATGTGGAGGAGGTTGTGATAGGGCTGCTTCTACCTTCTTCTTGGTATTTTGGAGCATTTTATGGATTTTCCCTGCATTGATAGGGCTAGCTTGGTTCTTGGCAGTAAACCGAAACTGGAATTTGTTGCACTTCATCAAATGAGTGATGATGACGGGAAAGATTAGACTAGTGCGAGGATCTTAAGACTTCAAAGTCTTGATCATCGTATTGCATAGGATGACACTAAGATCCATTGTCTTGCCATCCATAACATTAGCCATCTCCTCACTCATGTCAGCCTAGTGCATCATGGGTATCAAATTATATGAGAAGACGCAATACAGCAATTGGGCCGATAGGTGACAAGCCGACACATCGAGTCATCCCTTCTAGTTGACATCCTCAGCTCCCATCCACATAGAAAATTGAACTCAGTCTTCTGTGGACAAACAAGGCATAGGATAAGAAGCCTCTGAAACCGAACCTGAGGTACACCCAACTTTATGGCTAAGATGTCAGGGTTAACAATAATAGGCACCCCATAGACCTCAGTGATGAAAGAAAACTTTGTCTCACTATCCACCTATGCCTTGGCATAGAATGTCCTAACTTCAAAATCTTGATATATCCCATGAAGCTTGACGAGAGGGTTCCACCCATAGTCAATGATGTGGCTCTCTATATTAACCATCTTCATAGGCTTGGGTTCAACAAACAACTCACATATAATGGAATTATTTGAAAATATACTCACATATTTATCACGGCTTTCCTTGTCACAAAAATCCTAAATGTCAATGAGTGGAGCATCCATTTTAGGTTTCTTTCATGGGAGAGGCATGGAACCAAGCAGTGCCTTCCACTTTTGGTCTGTGGTTCTCTTTCTTCACACGTATGGTTGTGCAACTCTATTGGAAGACTCCATTGGATTCTTTCCCTTGTCCACCTTTTGTTGTGGAGAGCAGACAAGAATCAACAAGCAGAGAGAAGCAAAGAGGTGTGGGGGAACCAAGTATTATAATAAATATCTTAAATTAGAATTTTTAATTCGGGGTAACCAAAAGAATTTAAGATATCCTATTCACCCCCCTCTAGGATAAACAACCAGACTTTCAATTAGTATCAGAGCTAGGCTGCTCATAAACTATCTAACCACTGGAGTGTTAAGAACAAATTCCTAGAGGAAGCCCTAGTAAAGAGATCCTAGAAGCATCTTGTAGAATTAAAAATTGTCTAGGAAGGAAGGCTAGTCATTTTCTACTCCTCCCTACTTTAATGGGATGGAGTACATTTATTGGAAAGCTCGAGTGATAAACTTACTAAAGTCTTTGGGCCATCAAGTTTGGGGCTTAGTAGAGAAATGCTACACTAAACCCTCCACTCTCCCAAGTAAGTGGGTAGAGTCTGAAGTGGAAGCCTATGATGCTAACCACAAAGATCTAAGTGCTCTACATCATGCTTTAACTCTTGATGACCTATGTAGGATACGTAAATTAAGGACCACTAAAGAAGCATAGGAGTTTCTTGGGAAGACTTATGGGAATGTCTCAAGTTCATCAAATGATGAAAGCTCACTTAGTGAACAAAATAGCTCACCAGGGTCTAAAGTTCTTATGGTCATAGGTATGTCTGAGGATTCACATTGTGAATCTGGAAGTGATAGAGAAGAAGGTGAGGAAGAAGAAAACCTCTAAGAAGCCTTCAACCAACACTATGTAAAATATATAGAATTGGCGAAGACTACCAAGGAGCTTAAAATGAAAACCACAGATTTAATTGAAGAAAATAAGAAATTAAAAAGGTAGAAAAGGAACTAATAGATTACAACATTGATCAATCAAGTTGTCCAGTTGATGAGCTACTTAAGATAAATTCTAATCTCTCAAATGAAAATGAAGAATTAAAGAAAAAGTTAAGAGAATTAGAATTTGGATCTCTACCTATCACTTTAAGAGAACAGAATCAAAGTTTAAAAGAAAATCTAAACCTCCTAAAAGAGAGATTAAAGGATGCAAAAACATTCCTTGGACTAGAGAAAATTAATAAGAAAATTGAAAAGAGAAAACTAGTCGAGGAAAATGAATCCTTGTCCAACAAGACTCTAGAACTTAAACAAAAAATAAAATCTCTAAAAGAAAACAATAAGAGTCTTGACCTCACTTGTTCTGAACTGTTAAGAAGATCAATTGATCTACTTGCTCAAGTGAATGAGCTATAAGAGCATGAGAAGAAATCTCTTAGTCTCATTGTCCAAGAAAATGTAAAAAAAGCAAAAACATTGGGCAAAGAAAGAAAGGAATGGAGAAGGATGGGAGTTTGCCCTAAAATACCTCAACCTCCTACATATATGAAAGACCCTAAGAATGCTTTTGGTGAAAGCAAGGCTAATGTCTTTTCATAAGCCATGATGTGTGGTGAAAGACATTCTTCCTCCAAAAACAAATCTACTACTAAAATGTAAGAGGAAGCACCTAGCCTATTGATAGGCTATGACCTACCTTCTAGATATAGTCTCTACAATTCTAGAAGAACTCCAATCACATATCATTGTTGTGGCTTGGAGGGTCATTTCAAGTTTGGGTGCATCAAGAGGCAAAGAGACTTATATACCCAAGGTCCTCAAGAGTCTAAGAGAATAAAACATACACATCCTCAAAAGAGTCAAAAATGGAAGAATTCCAAAAAGGAAAAATCCATTTTTAAAACCTAAATATTTCTTTCAAAAGAAAAGGAAAATGATTCATTTAAAAGAGATAAAAACTCAAGAAAGATGGATCAAGAAAATTTGGGTAAAAAAAGATGAACTCACATCCTATGTAAGAATGAAGGCATGTCAAGATGATACCTTGACATTTAAAAATGCCCACTAGAGGCCATAAGGAAGAGGGCTCTAGATGATCCGGATTGGATCTAAGCCCTACAAGTAGGATTGAAAGAATCCTTAAGGGATGATCTTAAAACAGATCATAAAAAGCTATTTAAATGTCTTGGCTCAAGGAACAAAGCCAAAGTATCAATCAAGGAATATGTCTAAAAGAATGGCATCAACCTTAATTGAACATCTTCATAAAGAAACATAAAAGGTAATGATCATCTATCAAGATCAATTGTCCTAAGTTTGTGTGAAGTCATACTAGGTAGATCTTAATTCACACTCTTGGATTTCATTGCTTGAGTAAATGAGTGAGAGTCCCTCATAAGAAAACATACCAATTAGGGACATCTAGAACTCTAGAAACTTCTCCACATGGACATGGTCAATCCAACAAGAAAAGAGAGTGTAGAAGGTAAGAAATACTTCATGATAAAGAGGTGGAAGAGTTAGCATGTTTCACTAGGGTGGCATTCCTAGGAAACATAAGTCCTTAATAAGTTGTAAAGAAACTCAAGATAAAAAGGACTTCTCCATTAAGCTCACAAAGCAACCACGAAAAAATTTCAAGAACCAAAAGTTCTTGGTTTGATGTTGAGACAGAATATTGACAAACTCTTATCATGGAAGAAAAAGAATCTTACGAAAATTATCATACTATGATATTCTTGGTGACCCAAAGGATGGAGTGTATACAAAATGACATCTCAAAATCATCCTAGACCTACCATGTTTTACCATCCAGGAAATATAAGATGCTTTGAATGAATTGGATGGATTCAATATCATAAAAAGAAAAGGATGATGCATAAACTCTAACTGGGAGATCCATAATTCAAGAACATCATCAAATCAAAGTGGATAGTTGGAAACAAAAGTGACAACTATGGCATGATGTCCAAGAAATGAAGCTACATGTGCAGCTAATAAAAATGCCAAAAATTGAATGCACATATCTTGAGGAATCACTTGCTCTTATGGGCAAAGCAAAAATGTACTTACACTAGGATTGAGGGTTGTGCTTCACTATAATTCCTAAGGGAATTCTTTATGTTTTCAATGAACCCTAAAGGGCATGATAATGTACTTTAAACTCTCAATACATTGATTAAGCAATAATAAGATGTGAAAGTGCAAGGGAGTCACCCTTCACACAAAGAATGAATCCCATCCAAAGGAGAGCTATAAGTAAATGGAAGCATTCAGATAGGAGAGGGCTAATTGTACAAAACCTCATCAATTAAGGCAAATTTGGGCAGTTTTAGCACATTCGGATCAATCCGGATCCCACTGGATCGATCCGACCGAATCCATCTGGCTTTCATCCGACCCGGTGGTTTCAGTAGAAAACAAACCGTCAGTTGGATTAAAAGGAAAAGATATTCAAATTCACCTCATTTCCCTCTTGCTCAGTGATTTCTAGAGTGTTTCCTTGCAATTTCCATTCCAAAATCATCTAGCTAAATCATCTCCATGGCTCCACCAAAAAGGGTTGTCGACAAAGGAAAGGCTCCTACTACAACAAAACTACCTATTCAAAAAGCTACAAGGACACCATTGGTTAACTATGGGCCATTCCACAATGCCTCATGTCGCGTCAACTACACACACTACTTTTCAAAGAGGCCGATAGTGATTGAGAGGTCAGTTCACGAGAAGACCCTCTTTGACACGCTTGTGGGGTACACACTAATTTCTTGCGGATGGGAATCCTTGATGACTATCAAGGGAGAAGTCTAGGAAGAAGCAGTTTGGGTGTTCTAGTCAAACATCCATGACTCAAGCCTTGAAGACCTCACTTTCCACATAGAGGTGTATGGAGTTTAGATGGACATCGATCCATCGGCTGTAGCCACGCTACTTGGGATTACCAGGCCTACTAGCCAAGCTATGGCATTCCCACCTGAGGAATTAGATAAGGCAGTAATCTCAGAGGTTTTTGGTCACCAAGGCACGATGTGGTTCTGGAAGTTACAGGCCACTGAGTGTCTGCTTGAGGTGAGATATTGAATATCATTTTCTTATGTAACTTGTTTCCCACAAAACATAACAACGACATGCCCGACACAATGGTGCATGTAATCTACTCTCTCCTCACAGAGAAGGAGGTTGACGTAGCAGCCATCCTTTGCCACGTCATTATCACCGAGGCCCGCAACTCTAGTTCATCCAAACTACTTCCTTATGGTGTGTTGATCACACACCTCTTGGAGATCTGTGGGGTTATCTTCCCAAAGGATGCCACCAAATTATAGCAAGGGTTGAGATAAGACAGACAACTATCTGGTGGATGCTTCGAGAGGGAACACACTTGAAGAAGAGGAAGATCGCTTCATCAGAAGTAGGACCTTCTGAGACTACAACTCATCCACCTCCTGTGCACAAGGAGGTTCCTTATACATATATGCCTTTCACTTCAGCAACAGCAGTAGAGCCAGCTGCCCCTCCTCCACCTCCTCCAGCACCAGTTGCCCCACAGGACGAGCCCCCAGTGCCCACCTATGTACGTGAGACCTTGGATGGTCTTGAGGAGTTGTTAGGGCGTATCATTGGCCATCTAGAGAAGATGGTAGATAAGCACAATAGTATTGAGCTTCGAGTTGAGAGATTGGAGCGAATAGTGGCTCCCGAGTTCCCTCATCATCCCAGTGTCCCTCTAAACCTACAGGCACAGAGTGATGAGGATGAGGATGATGATGAGTGATAGTGAGGATGAGTAATTTACTTTATACATTTGTCACTTTTTGTACATCTCTCACATTTTGTAATCCCCAAAGAATTTTTATGAATGGAAAATAACTTTTTGATGTATGTCTCATTCTATCTATCTTTCGATTGTTTTCCTTACTTCACATTGTTCATAATTGCCAATTTCATGAAAAAAAAGGGGGAGAGAAAATGACATGGATCAAGGGAGAGATAAAGAGAGAAAGAAAAGAAAGGGGGAGAGAAAATGTTGTATGAGCATTCATATAGGGAGAGAAGATAAATGTATACATATGCATTTGAGGGGGAGAGCTGATTAGGGGGAGAGTTGATTGAGAAAATTAGATGAGCTAAAAACTTTAAATTTGAAATCACAAATCTTAAAATTTTCTCTAATGGAATGAAGCAAATTATATACATCATTCATATTGCATTTCATGTGTTTGCTTGACTATGGCTGCTTATTCATGTTCACTCCCATTTGACTATACTATATTAGCTTGAGAGAGGTATTTTATGTCAAATGTGATTTCAGGTTATGAGACCAAGCATCTAAGCAAAGATCTTGAACTAGAAGCACAAGCTCATATAAAGGGGGAGTTCAAGAGTTTAAGACACACCATTGAGTTTCAATTGTGTATTTGTATAACTCTTGCATTTCATGGAGTTTGTAATTTCATTGCATAAATCTATGTACTCCATCCATGTATTTCATTTTATTTTGTCATGGAATTACCGAAGGGGGAGATTGTTGATGTACATTGTCAATTCCATGTTGTATAAAATACATGGAGTGGTAGATTAGGCAAGGCATGAGCATATTGCATCCTTTAAGTCATGTCTGTAATCACCAAAGTGGTTGGTTCCTAAGATGGAAGACGAGCTCCAATCACTTGAAACCCAAGGATGATCCATCCCAAGACTGCCAAAGTTTGAAAGCTTGAAGACTCGGGATTCATCAAGCACAAAAACGGTTGTGAAGGTATCTAACATGATAAACATAGGTTAATGAGCTAAAAAGACCTTTACATAACCATATAGACCAATGGATGCCACCTACATATGATCCCAAGTGAATGGGAGTAGGTTCTAGGTAAAATACAGAAAACAAGGGAATTAGATTGATCCAGGGGGTGTCAGATCTATCTGCACTTAGCGGATCGATCCGCTATTTACCGGATCAATCTGGTAAAGCTCGGGTGTCTCAGATTAAGACACCGGATCAATCCGGAGATGTCGAATCAATCCGAGTGGATCAATCTGACATATTCAGATTGATCCAAAATTGTAGAAATTCAAAAAATATAACAGATCTACGTCTGTGATTTTTTTACCATTGGGTTAGATGCCAAATCAAGGGTGCACGACTATGCTCATCCCCTATAAATATGAGAGAAGCTCAAGAGAGCTCTCTAACACTCAAGAACACAAGAAGGGCATACCAAAACAAGAAGAA
>JAOXJP010162746.1:0-12853 GCA_025762735.1 Platanus orientalis
AAAGACCCTAAATAATTCCACATAACATGTACACTTAAATCTAGCCCTCTTATGTGGGGGTACATACATAAGTCTTGCTTTGTTGTTCGCATCACATTCTGCTCCATAAAGCATGGCTGGTCTCATAGCTGTCTTATACAATGTTTACGGGAGTTCACTTGGGAAAAAATAATAGCTAGCTAGGCAGGATAATACACAAGAATAGAAGGTTCTATAAGATATAGTTATGGCTGAAATATGTCCAGTGATTAAGCAACAGATGTTAATAGTTTATGGGATTAGTATGAGCAGACCACAGGCCATTAGGACAGATTAGGGACTGGACAGCAGGTATGAGTGGAGTTTATCTAGTTCAGAACTGTCTTCAAACAATGGGTGGGCAATTGGGAAATATGATTTGTCCGGGGAGCGGGGACTAAGCAACAGGTAGCTAGAGAGGGGATGGGTGAATAGGATTATTTCAATTATTTTATTTCTGATTTTAACCAACTCGAGCTATATCACTTTTTAATGGTTCAATGCAAATGTCACAATTAAAATATATTCAATTTAATTATGATTGACGACCAAACTTTGCATGTAGGTCAAGTGTGTGTATGCTTAATTCTACGGTTTGAATGTAATTCAAGTTGATTGAGCAAGAATGATATAGAAAATATAAACAAATGCACAAACACACAAGACACAAATTTATAGTGGTCCGGCGAATCCAAGCCAACGTCCACTCTCCAAAAGCTCGTCACTGAGCCAGCTTAATTTTTATTAATAGCTGACACTATTACAGGTAAATTAAGAAACCCACATACAACTCTTAGTCAAAGTGATCTACAGTCACTCAATTCCACACCCAATGTCACCAGCGAGTGTGATGATCAGCCCCTTTGATGTCTCTGACGAAGGTTATTCCGTCTTCGGTGGCTCTGGCGAAGACTCGGTAGTGTAGATGAATAAGAAGGAATATAATTCCAAATTTCAATGCCTCTGATAAAGCTAATTTAACTATAAAGTGCACAATGAATTATTTCTGTGAGGAATAAGAATCTCAATCAAATGCCTCTAAATAGGTTAATATAATTATAAAGTGCACAGTGAAATATTCATATAAGTATATGATTGTGAAGAATAGAAATCCCAGCCAGATGCCTCTAAATAGGTTAATATTACTATGGTGATCTTAGTGAATTAATCTTCTAGATAGGATGATATGCAATCAAAGATTAAAACTCCAGAGATATAATAAACAGGGATTACCTCATGAAGGTTCTACGCTCTCAAAGCTTTTGTCAGGATTTCAAGATTTGAAACCCTAGGTACACAATCCTCCCTAATTAAAGTGTGACTAAGGAGTGTAATGGATCGTGGGTAAACTCACCCAATCGAAATAGAGAGGAAAACCTCACCCGTTTTTCTCAAGAATAAAACCTTAATTTGAATCCCCAATAGAGCTGCAAATCTCAAATTTTACAAAGTATGCTCCTTTCTTTTCTTTTTTCTCGAGGGTTTTTAGTCCTTATATAGAGGGTTTCAAACCCTAAAAAATTGGGCACACAACGGTCACAAAATCCGTAAAATTTGGCAAATTTCCGAATCAATATTTTCCATTTATGGGACATGGGATCGATCATGGCTTTTTTGGGATCAATCTTAGGTGCTAAGGATGCCAAAACCCAAATACAAGTAACCTAGGATCGATCCAGGATGGTCTACATGCTGAAACCCGAATGCAAGAATTCTAGGATCGATCTTGGGACTCTTAGGATTGATCCAGGAATGGGTCAATCCTGACTTCATCTAGATCAATCCCAACTCTTGGGTTTTTGCCATGCAACCCCCGAATCCCCTCAATTTTTCCCATAAGCATGCATCTACCATTTTAAGTTCATTTTAGACCAAATTATGTGTGAGTTTACCATTCTAAGTGAATGGGTGGTCTTCTAAACCATCCTAGGCTTTTGGGTATGGTCTCACACTCACTCACATTACTATACCTTTCTTTTTACCTTGATTTTACCTATGAAGCTATAAAGGATAGTGTGTTGCTTGTATAACCATCCTCTTGAGACTATATGATGTGCCATGCTTGAAGCTCATGTCTCTCTTCATGTCATCATTCTCCAGTCATTAGTTGAAGCTCTTTGACATTTGATTTGACTTGGACTTGGACTCAATGACTTAACTTACAAACTCATTACATTATACATGACTTTACAAAGCATTACATGAGTCTTATATACAAAGTCAGCCGACAGACACCTTTTGACATGGAATTGACAACATTATACATTTACACTAATAGCTAGGAACTTATATGGGCTGATATAGGGAATAGCTAATCAATGAAATGAGACTTATCAAGGTTGATTTGGAGGCTAAATAGAGGTAGGGACAAAAGGGTCTCGAAAGTTAGTAATTGGTAGAGTATGGATTGCATAGTGATGAATAGGGAACTGTAGGATTCAGCAGTGGTTACACCAGTGGGACTACAAGGGCTACAGATGGGGCTTCAAAGTAAACAATAGGTTCATCCCAATTAGTAAAATAATCAGAATCGAATATAGCTTACCTAGGTATTCAAGACAGCCATGATAATAATTGATGGAAAGAGATCTCTAATAACTTAGAAGTATCTGAACAACAGCAGATCAAGGTGTTGTTGATCAGCACTTAGAGCTAGTATCCCTAGCAATAAACTTATAGCAGATCAAGAGAACATGATGTGGGTACCCAATGCAATTTATACGTGAAACACTAGCAGCTGGTCTCTAATAATATATAATGTCCCAATTAAACAATTCAGAAAATTCTGCCCAGTGGCAATTTCATAATTTTTTCGAAAAGTGAAAAATTATCAAAATACCCTTTTGACATGTCAGAAATTTTCGGGCCTTTGGGAATATTCCGGGCATACTATAGGAGTGCCCTCTTCCAAATTTCACCGAATTCGGATGCCTCTAGCTATGTAAACTAGAAAACACTTATTTAGGGAAGATGCATTAATGAGGAATTCAATGAGAAAACCAGAGAAAAGTTGATGTAACTCCAGCAATAAAGAGGCTTTGAAGTTACTGTGCTTACCTCTAATTAGTGGCCTCAATTCCCTTTCAAAATATATTAGAGCCCTTCCGAATCAATGCTCGAATGTACTCAAAAAATTTCCTAAAGATCAGCTGTCCAAGGAGTGTCGCCTGGTGCTGATTTCATCGACTCCTATTAGTTAGGAGTTGGGCTTTGGACTGGAAAAACATATCAAAGAAGATCGCCCAGGGGTTAGGAAGGGTGTAGTGTTTTGGTTTGTAGAGATTTGGAATGGTTAAAGGGTGGTGATGAAAAGAAGGGGTGGAGGTTAGGGTGCTATCCACAAAAAACTCTAATGAGATTGAGAAAATAGTGAAGGGAGAAGAAAGAAAGAGATGGAAGAAGATGAGGATTAATGAAAGAGATAGATTCCTTACCTTGGAATCATAGAGAAGAGAAAAAGGAGAGGCTGCCCACGTATGGGAGTTTGCAAACGACTTCTAATTCATTCCAATTTTTTTCCAAAATCGTTACAGCATTAGAGTATTAAACCCTTTTTAAACTTTAGACCAAAACTCCCTAAAATACCCCTCTCTAAAGACTCACACGACCAGCACTCCTTCCTCTCCTATTTTTGACTTAAAATTTAATAAAAACTTTCCTAAAGACCCCTAAAACACTACCAACTAATATACCCTACTATATGGCTATAAAAAAAGTCTTATTACATGATCGATTAAAATAAAGGAACCCTAAAATAATCTTCTACCAAGGACACTTTCCCTTTGCCTCCATTCCTTGAGAAATTTTGGGTTTGGGCCTCCAAATAGGATATGCCTTCTCTAAATACCGAAGAGTTGCTGCATCAATTCCCTCCCTCTGAAAAGAACTCAACCCCATTGAGTTAAATTGGGGTCCAAGAATACCATCACCTCCAAGAATCCGATGAAGCAAGTATGATCCAACCGTCTTCTTAAGCTTGAGGTTCCCCATGTCTAGACAAGGAACCATAATCAATCTCTTCATATCATGCAAGAAAGAATAAGTGTTTTTGAAACCACAGTGTTGCACTTTTCTATCATATAACCACGGCCTTTCAAGTAATATGCCATATAATATATGACATATTTTAAATGATAGTACATCACATAAAACCTGCTTAGTAAACCTGCCAATCCTATAAGTAACCATGCATCTTTCCCGAATCCTCTAATTAGTATTGTCTATCCATGCAACCTTGTAGGGTTCAGGATGTGGTTCAATCTTCAAACCCAACTTCTTGCAAGCTTCTTCAGACACAACATTGGCACAACTTCCTCCATCAATGACAAGTGAGCAAAGTTGTCTATTACATCGAACTCTGATATAGAAAATACTATTCCGCCTCCAATCCTCAGAATCTTTGACCTCTTTCGTAGTCAAGACATGGCGGAGAACAAGCATAGGACCATCTAGTTACTCTAAACGTTGTTGCGCAAGATCATTCTCGGCTTCCACAATCATATCCTCAGTCGGCATGTACACTTCTATGGGTTTCTATTGATACTCTTCAAAAATTAACATTTTATTGACAAAAAGTATATGGTATCGATGAGACGTATTGATGGTATCACTAAAACCATGTAGTTTTAAAAATACGTATTGATTTCGTATCAAAACCCATGGAAATGGAAATGTATCAGTAAGTTTCGATGGTTTCATGTCGATAGTTGAAATTATGCCAATGATCAAATGATTTAGTATCAATGCATTTGACGGGTGATGCTATCCCTTGCTTTCAATGGATGAAAAAAACAATGGGAATGATCTCATGACCCCAATTTTTGCATGACACACACGATTCGGACCATCTAAAAGTGAAGATCTAAGCGGAACAATAACAAAATTATGACAAACCTCTACTATTTGTGAATATCAAGCGCAATTCAAGAGACTTATCAATAGAAACTCACGACTTCTGGAATCTTTTCTCATTAGGTCCTTCATCTCTAGCCTACAAGAAGATATCCCAGGTAAGCATTCAAATGTCTAGTCATGCTTAGTCATGTGTACCAAGTTACCATCTCGCATGAGGAGTCAACACAAACTCAAACAATTCAACAAATCTCATTCGTCTACGGTTTTCTCCACATCCATTGCACATTCTCGCCCTACCACCAAGGTAGCAATGGCTCCCTACCACCCAAGAAATTCACACTTGCTGAACTTAATGATCGACACAAGAAAGGTCACTGTTACAATTATGATAAAAAGAACATTTAGGCTGCCTTTGCAAGGGCCAACTTGCCATAATGGATGGATTAGAACAAGAAGAAGCTTTAGGAATTATGGTCCACAATCCAATAGTATTAACACACTCTAGCCCTTGAAGAGAAGTGTTGTTTCAAGGATGGGAGAATGATGTGAACCAAAATCCCATACACCTAATACAATCCAAAAATACTTCACCAATCATGTTCCACAACTTTCCTAAATAAATCCCTTTAAACCTTGCCAAATTCACCCACCAATCACTCATTAAATCAATCATTACAGCATATATCTTTCCATAATAGAAACCTATCCTATGACTCACCACCACCTTGAGATCTCCATGATTCCCTACATCCACACTTGTCATAGTTAAATTTGAATTACTTCCTTAATTGCATGCTTTTGATGTTAGCTTGTTAATAAATTGTAAGGCCTAGGAGGAAGCTATAAGTTGAATGATTTGAATGTTCTTATTAAATTTTGGAGGTCTCGAATCGGCCTACTCTCTCAATAAGCATCATGATGCATTAGGAAATTGTTAATTAAAAAAAAAATTATTTTCGTATTTTGTTTCAAAATTAAGTTTCTAATTTCTTTTATGTAGTAAGCTAGTTAAGAAGTTTTCTTCTATATAAGGGTTGTAATCGGCTCTTCAAAAATCAATGAAAAACCATAATTTTAGTTCTAATCGTGAGTTGCAGGAGGTGTGAACTCTCTCAAACTAGTTCAGAGGTCCTATCTCCCTCTAAAAGATATTCCCTTCTATTTTGCTATTTTTATTTTAATTTGAGTGCTTGAAATCTTGTAACAGAATAGGACTGTTACAATTAGTATTAGATCATTGGTTTGATTCGTACATGGTTTTCACTCGCTACCAAAGTAAGATCGTGATAGATGAACAACCGGATGCAATATCAAAATTGAAGTTGATGGAAATAGATAATCATCAATAACGTTAGAGAGTTTGGCAAAGATGATGTTGGCCATGTGATCACCAATCATGGAGCTTCAAGATGAGGTGGCTTTTATTAAACAACAAAAATCTATGCCTATAGATTACTGTTTGAAACGTGAGAACAACCTGTTACTTCCTTAGTAACGACATTAGGTGCATCTAATATCAACAACCATGGATTCCACTAGGATCAGCAGAACAATGGGACCCTCCTGACCATACATGGAATAACTACAAATCGTCAAATCCATTGTCAACTACTAATGCACCCTTGATGCCTAGAATGCAAACATTGCATTTATAGTGTTCGCGATTTGATGGAACTGACTTGGAGCTTTGGCTCAATGAAGTCATAAGTTTAATGAACTTTTATTAAGTTCAAATGGAACACCAAGTCACCGTTGCAGCGTTTTATTTGGAAAAGATACAAGAAGTTGGTTTTTTTTTTTTGATAAATAAGGTAATATATTAACTGAAAAAGAAGCCTAAACAAAGATAATGCAGGAGAAGCACATGGCCATTAGAAGGGCCCCCTACAAGAAAACACTAGACTCTCATTCAAACACCCAATCCTAGAACTAAGATGTTATAGATAGAGGGATGGATACATGACCACGAGAAAAAGAGAGAAAAGATATCATTGGAAAGGGCGATATCGTCCTTATGCCAATCATAAAAAATGAGTCTATGTCTCTCCTGCCAGAGGCACCAATGCACGACAAAGGGCACCCACCTCCAAATAACACGGCCTCTCTCAGACAGCCAATCCCTTTGGCAAGGCTCCACTTCCAAATTAACACATGCATGGAGGAAGGATGCACCCAACAGCTCTTAAAACTCTATAGACAACGGCTCCACACCTTAAAAGAGAAAGGGCAATGCAAAAATAGATGACCACACGATTCCCCATCTTGGAAACAGAGATAACATCTGCTAACAAACAACATCCCTCTAAACTTAAGCAAATCTTGAGTAGGCGGCCTTCCATGGAATAACACCCACATAAAAATCGCCACCTTACAAGGGACTTTAGATTTTCATAAAAAATCACAAGGGCAGCTTGGGTGGACATTAGTAATCATTGCTTCAAAGAACGATGAAACAGAAAAAACACCACTTTTGTCACCCCGCCACACTCGTGGATCCTCCTCCCCAAAACAAAGTTTTAGTCCATAAGACTCTAGCTTCCCCAATCTCTCAGTCATTTAGATTTCTCCTGAGGTGGAGATGCCAATTAACACAATCATTGCTTAAAACATAGTGCTCCTAGACCAAGCCCTCTTTTAAACCTGCTAGATGGTATATAGAGGGAAATGCCTCCATCAAACTCATATCTCCACACCAAATATCCTTCAAGAACCGCATCCACTCCCCTTTACCCACTTTGAGACCCACCAGGTTCCCAAACTCAACAGACTTTAGAGATGCCTTTCCAAACCCTAGTACCATAAGCCCCTCTTAGCATGTTACTGTCCCAATCCATCTCATGGGAACCATACTTGGCAACAATGACTCTACACCATAAGCTATCCCTCTCAATAGAGAACCTCCGAAGCCATTTTTCAAGCAAGGCCTTGTTTAATTTCTTAATTGAGCAAATACCTAAACCCCCTTGACTCACCGGCCTGCAAACTATATCGCACCCCATCAAATGAATTTTTTTCTCCCCTTCAAACGAGTCCAAAAGAAAATTACGTTGGATTTGCTCCAATCTCTCCATCACCGAAGAAGGCAGAGAAAATAAGGAAAGCAAGTACACCGGAAGATTGGATAAAACACTCTTCAACATAGTGAGTTTCCCTCCTTTTGACTAATAAAGACCTTTCCAAGCCGCCAACCTCCTCTCAAACTTCTCAATCAACGGAAACCAGATTTCTTTAGATTTATATTTTGCCTCCAAGGAATGCCCAAATACACCAAAGGAAACTTATCCACCCTGCATCCCAAAATACCAACCATCTGCTCCAGATGAGGACAGGACCCCACACCCACTAAAGAGCTTTTCCCCAAATTGGCTCTAAGACCCGAACCAACTTCAAAAAGAGAAAGGATACAATGGAGCACTCGAGCCTACTCTTCCTCAGCTTTTAGAAAGAGGAGGATGTCATCCGCAAATTGAAGAATCAATAATTTGGGACCACTAGGGAGACCTGCCAAACATCCATCAAGTCCACCTCACCCGCTTTTAAGACCAATCTGGTAAGATCTTCAAAAACCAAAATGAAGAGGAACGGAGAGAGAGGATCACTCTGATGTAAACTCTAGCTGCATTTAAAGAAGCTTTTTGACGATCCATTCAACAAAATCGAAAAAGAGGTCAACAAAACACAGACTTTTATCCAATTCCTCAATTTCCTACTAAAATCCATTCTCCCTAACACACTGTCCAAAATATCCAAGCAAACATGGTCATACGCCTTCTCCATGTCCAGTTGACATAAAACCCCAACTTCATTTTTCTTGATCATCCCATCCACCAACTCATTAACTATCAGGGAGCAATCCACAATCTGTCTGCCTTTAACAAAAGTGCATTGGCAATCCGATATAACCTCACCCAAAACCGTCTCCAACCTATGGGCTAGCACCTTTGCCACTAGCTTATACATGCTGCCCACTAGACTAATAGGCCTGAAATCCTCGATTTTCGAGGCCCTAGCCTTCTTAGGAATCAGAGTGATGGTGGCACCTAGATTGCGTCACCAAGAAGCATTCACATGGAACTCATGCATTACCTCCACATCCTCCCCAATCACATCCCAAAATTCAGCGTAAAAGCTCAATGGGAACCCATCAGGACCTAGGGTTTTATCCTCCCGACAGCACTTGATAGCATCAACCATAAGTTGTCCACCACCATTTTCTCTTTCCCTTTCCCTTTCCCTCAGTCATCATGAGCAACAGACCTTTGTTTTTTCAGAGCAACCTCCTCCTTGATCATGATCCCACCCTAACGACTTTTCTCCTTACCATCTTCCTTCATACAAACATTTTGATTCCCCACCACCATTTTCTATTGGTTTCAATGCCGAATCGCCTCCCCACGACATGAGAAAACCTAGCAATTGTCTCGCCTCTCTTTCCCCAATTTGGGTAGGACCTATCGAATTCCCTCACGCGACTTCATCTGGGATCTTCTTCGCCCTATATGGCATTTGATAATAGATGGCGTCCAACTGGGATGTCTAATAAAAGGCCCATGCTCATAATGGGCTTTATAAGTAGCTCTCCACCCACCTAGAGACCTCCTAATGGGCCTCTTCTCCCGTTGGACCCTCCTCTCGCCATTTCGCCCACCCCACCCTTTAATAGGTCTAAGCCCAAAGGCCCTAGGTGTAGCCTAGTCCAACTTACTGAGCCTGAACACCCTTAAATTGGACCTAGCCCGGTTCAGCATGGAATAATTTATATTGTTGGCCCACCCAAGCTGGTTTGGACCAAGGCGTTGGTATAACTGGTTCCAAACTCAAACTACACACAACACATAGCCAGTGTTCATGGAAGGATTACTGGCTCACGTTAGACCGACAACGTTCAAAGACTATTTCAATTAGGAAAACTAGGTCACTTTGAGAATATCAAGTAGAGTTTGAGCAAATTTCTAGTCAAATTACTAATATTCTGTAACACAGATTGATGAGTGCATTTGTTGGAGGCCTTAAGAATGATTTATACATCGATGTTCAAAGTCAACAACCAAGAGACCTTTTCGATACCATATCTCTAGCTCAATTGTTTGATGCAAGGTATCCCTAAGTAAACCAATTTACACAGAAGTTTTCACTCAAAGAAAAAATAAACTCTAAGCCCAACTACACCATACCTATCACGGACCCTAAAACAACAGTTATTCCTCAAGAATCCAATGTTTCTCCTTTCCCTCAACCTAGGTTCAAGCGTTTGAGCTTAGAAGAGATGAATGGAAGGTGCTTAAAGGGTCTTTGTTTCAATTGTGCTAAAAAAAATTATGCAGGTCATTGTTGTAAAACAAAACAAAGTTGATGAGACAAATGGGGAGGAAGCTAAAAACCAAAGAAGCAGAACTACTAGATCATGCGGTTAGTGTCAAGTCAACAAATTATGATCCAGGAAGGTGCAACTTGTGAGTTATGACTTAAAATATAGGAAAAATTCCCTGATTTACTACTTTGAGGACAAGGTCGATTGATCCCTTTGGTAAAAAGTCTGACTTAGGAGGAAATCTGAATTAGAAAGAAGTCTGAATTAGGAAATTACCAATAAGCATCATGATGCATATTGAAATTGTTAATTAAAAAATTGTTATTTCTGTTTCTAAATTAAGTTTTCTAATTCCTTTTATGTTGTAAGCTAGTTAGGACGTTTTCTTCTCTACAAGGGTTATAATGGGCTCTTCAGAAATCAATGAAAAACCATAATTTTAGTTCCCATCTATTTTCCTATTTTTCTTTTTATTTGAGTGCTAGAAATCCTGTATCAGAATAGGACTGTTAACACATTCAGAACTCAATAATTCAAATTTTAGCTTCAATGAAATCAAACTCACAATATCCACAATGGCCCCAGTGTCGTCTCTTCTTGTCTTCCAACGACCCAAACAGCTCTAGTCATCAATACAACAACTACTACTCGTGAAATAAATAAATGCAGATGATAAATGGATCTCCATCGTATATGATTTAATCCATCAGAAACAGAAACAGAAAAAGAAAAAAGGCATACGTACCGAGCGAGGAGCACTTGTTAACACCTTCGAGGGTGACGACCGCTGTGAGAATGAAGACGAACGGCAGCAAGAAGGCAAGGATGAGGGTCGTGTGGAAGAGGGTCCGATAAGAGAAGTGCCGAGCTGCGACCTTGATCTTCATGAAGTCAAGAAACCCATTGCTGCTCGAGATCGTAACGCTTTTCATACTAGGAGAAAAATGAAGCTGCATCGTTGTCTCTGCCGCCTCATCGTCTAGGTAACGAGAACCCTAAAGACCCAGCTCAGAAATCCCACAAAAATCACCATAAGATCCACTAGCATTAGAACAGATCGACGAAGACGGCAAAAGAGATTGAGATCTCTTCTTAGTCTTTCTCCAACTGGGGTTTTCGGGTCTTTTTGAATCCGGCATTGGAGAATAGAGATGGGTATTGATCAGTTTCAGTTGCAGAGATGAAAATTCGGTTGAAAATTCGAACTCTCTCCAATGGAGAAAGACATGGGTCTTGCTTCGTTCTATTTCGTTTTTCTAATGCTTAGAGACAACTTTTGATCGGCAAATTGCTCAATCAGATCTTATTTTGTTTTCTCTGGTGAATTTTTACTTCAAATCGGGTTAAAATTGTCGAAAATGACTTGCTTTTAGTCAAAAACCGTGTCCTTTGGAGCAGAGAGATATAGAAGGTAAGGCAGTGGTTTGTTTTGGTGTTTTTTTTTTTTTTTTCGGTACTTACTTTGTTGCATCTTCTTCTTGGCTTTTTCCCCTTCTTTTTTTTGGGAGGGGGTTGTTAGGGACAAGAGACGTGTGGGTATTCCTAAACCCAAATTTGATGTCCTGGGAGAACTGATAGATGGTTGGGAATGAAAGAGGGTAGTCATGTTCATGTCGTTGTACGTAACCTTGCACTTTTGTTTTTTTACTAGGCAAGTAGGTGAACGGATTTTGAACCAGGTATCTTGTTTGACACCCACAGACTTTACCAACTTAACAAGTTGACATCTTCTGTAACCTTGCACTTTGTTATAAGGAAATAGGGTTTAGTAGATTTCATTAATCTTGCACTTTGTTATAAAGAAATAGGGTTTAGTAGATTTCATTATTCTGCTGTGCTTGAGAGTGTTTATGGGAGAGAAAGAAAGAGTCAGAATGATGGAGATTTTTTGTATTGAACTTTGAAGTGATAAATTACTTGGACAGAGGGTGATCGTGGGTTTACTTTACATAGGTATCTATATAAATGCTTACAAAAATGGAACTTACATCCTTTGCACCGGGGAAAAAGTGCGTCACCATGAGCCGAGACTGGGCCCCACTCCCCTTTGTGTCTCGGCTCATGGTGGCACACTTTTTTCCCCACCTCCCCTCTGTGTTTCGGCTCATGGTGGCGCACTTTTTCTTAGCGCAGAGGATAGGAGTCCTACAAAAACTAGTAAATATGGCCAATGCCCCAGCAGCGTGGATGGCGGCGGCATTGAGAGTGGGCAAGGGTCAAATCCTTGACAGCATTCTATTGATGTGTGATGTTGGTTGCCTCTTGCAAGTTGTGTGGGTCTCACTCTATGAAACTACCATGTCATAGTAGCCCTATCGAAAGAACCTCAATAATAAAGCATATTGTTTGAATAAAAAAATCACAAAGAGAAAAAAATAATCAAAAAAAGGACAAAAATAAATAAAATAAAATAAAATAGTTGTGCAAGATACTTAAGGCTTAAGCAAATTGATCAGACCTAAAGAATACTAGTAAAATGTGAGCCCGGATTTCATGCACACTCTGCACATGCATCAGGGGGCTGATGCATCAGCACCAAAAAGACTTTTTTTTTTTTTTTTTGTGGGGGTGGGGGGTATCCTCTGTGCCGCCCCCCTCTGCGATGCTCGGGAGCCTAGACAGAGAGGGGGAATCAATTCGCTTTTTGGGGGTGAAGTGACAACTCCAAAT